>ML777148.1:1254321-1284546 GCA_009831015.1 Picea engelmannii
ATCTTGTTATACATTTTATTGAATCTTTTGGAGAAGTCAGAGACAGACTCTCCTTCCTGCTTCTTCAGGGACCCAAACTCAGTCATGTAATATATATAATCTTTTCTATCCCCCCATTGTCTCAGGAAAACATTATCTAGAGCCTCAATACCAACAATAGATCCAGGGGCCAGCCCCCTGAACCACTTTCTAACTTCACCATCTAGACTCTGGATGAAGACTCTCATCCAGACATCTTCATTCTCAATATTCAGGTTGTCTGCATAGCTATAGAAGGCAGCCAGGTGCTCTTCAGCAGTGACATCTCCCTCACCACTGAACTTGGGCATGTATTTCAGATAGTCTCCAGCAGGGAAAGGGTTCAAAGGCTGGGGAAGAATTAAAGGAGCATATCTAGCAGCGATTATGGCATCCATTCTATTTGGAGGGGGGTTAACACCAGCCATAGGGATGTTGAGTGGAGGGGAACTCGAAGGAGATGGATTATGGACAGGTGAGGAAGGAGAAGAGATCCTCACAGGAGATGACAGGGGAAGCAGAGAGAAGTCTAAGGGACCCGAGTGTCTAGGTGTTTCTCTCTGTGCAACAGTATTAATCAAAGGAGGAGTAGTGAAACCTCCTGAGAGGGGAGTGACAAGGATCTCTCCCTCTGATACTAGACCAGGAGGGGAAAACTCAGCAGGAACACTCCCAAAGTTCAGAAAATGGGAAACTTCAGAGGAAGGATGACTAGGAAAATGAGAATTTAAAAATGGAGTCTTCACAGAAGGGGAGGGCGTATTACCTTTTTCATTGGCAGAAACTTCTTTTGCAGCTCTCTTTCCCTTTCTGCGCACCACTTCCAAGTTTTCTTCTGGAGTGGCCAAAGGAAAATGTGGATTCGACCTCGTATGTTTGCCTCTCGAAGCCACAACTGATAGAACAGGTTCTCCCCAGCGGAGTCGTTATAGTGGATTTGCCAAGTGCACAGTAGCAATCTTCAAGTTCTGATGTCTGATGCACCTTCAGAAATCAGTTAGTCATTGTTGTTCTTCCCAGGGAAAATCTTCAGCTTTGTCCCCGGCAACGGCGCCAGAAATGTTGGTGTTCGGAAGTCACTCCTGGATTGCTAACAGGAGCAGAGCCTGAAGCCCATCAGGTTTAATGTCACGATTTGTTTTAAGGTTGATCAAATGGAGAAAAGACTCGAAACAACACAATCTCAACTCAGAAACTAGACCAGGCACGCATGAACGAGTGAGGTCCTGATAAAATCCAAACAGTGAGTCGTAATAAAGGGTGAGTAGGCGGAAGACTTGTGCAAGAAAACGCAGTGGCCCACAATAAACATCAGGTTCATCACAGACTTAGAGAAGAAGTGCATTCAAACGCAAAATCCTTTTACATTTAAATACATATACCAGAGAATACAAAGATGCCACAACAAATCCTTTATCGCAACAAGATTGTTAAGTAAACGTGAATCCTTCACTGTGAACCCTCTAGCAAAGATGAAACAAGGATGGAAAAGAAAGGAAACTATTTGTTATAAACCAAGAAGTCTCAAACACAGAGGTGTCACCAGGAAACTAGAGTATCACTGAAACTATACAGTCGGGAGCTTAGCTCTACCATCGATAGATACAAAAATGCCAAAAATGCCTACATATACTCAAAATAACAATCAGCGGCGGAACCAAGAAACTGCATTGAAGGCTTTGCATCTGCATGGCTTTTGACAACACGAAGCTGCGATCTTTGAATGGTCATGCAACTTATGGCAGACGCGATCAGTCTTCTGACAGTTTATTCGGTGAATCGACGTGCTTTTAATTCGTTGCGGGACGTCCCGATTATGATGGAGACGATGTCTAACCACCACCAACCACTTTAATAACTGCTTCTTGGGATTGATAACGGCCCAACCAACTCAGCATCTTGGGATAGGGAATACTTCTCGCACTGCCACCTGGAACAACCGAATAGCTTGAGAGACAGACATGAGGGCCAGCGCGGAGGGGAGGACATGTTGTATGGTATGAGTGATGGGAAGAAGTGAGAGTGATGACAGAGAGGGGTAACAAGGGATGATTCATGGCAGAAGACATTCAGGTAGACGGGGAGAAGATGGGAGAACGAACTCACCTTCGGGTGAGAAACGGATGTAGAAAGGGAGCGGGACACGCGGCAGGAAATGAGTGGATGGTGGGAGAAAAGAGAGCCACAAGGACCATCGAGGAGAGGTGAGTGGATGACACACGATAGCAGGGGAAAGGCGGAAGAGAGAATAAAACGACAGGAGGAGGGCCCACACTAGTTAAACACAGGGCAGCTGAGAGGAGCGGGACTACACGAGCGTCGTTGATCTGGGCGCTACGATCCTGGCCGTCGGGAAGCTGCACATGGGATCTCGGACCCCCCCCCTCCGCTTAAACGTAGAAAGGCGAGGGGGGTCCGAAATTCTCTTCATTTCTATTGATCCGAGCGTGCTCATCTGAACCGTCGGAGAGCTTCATCTTCGATCTCGGACCCCCCCCGCTTAAAGATCGAAGGGCAAGGGGGGTCCAAAATTTGTTGTGCATCGTCGATCTGGGCACGCGAATCTGGACCGCCCGATCTTGCTGGTTGTTTACCACGGGTGCATTATTGCCTGAGACTTTGGACAAGTGGTTTTTAACCCATTCTTTTGTATTTTATCCCCTCAACAAGAAATATCGCTAACAGATACTTGGCATTTCCTCATAAGACCAGGAAAAAATTTCATGAAATTATTTTTACAGATCTATGTAGATTTGAATCTGTTTGGGGGAGTAGTCCACTCCGACGAAGACATTCTCCACAATGCCAGGGTTTTGGGAGATATTGATCGGTAAGGTTTCAGTGATAGTTTCCATATTACGCTCAACATAAACCTCATGTGTAGCTAAGGGATTAATAGGACAAGACCAATCTCCCATCATAGTCATGGTGAATTCTCCTGCTTCAGTTCGTCTTAACTCTAGGAGGAAGTATGATCTGTGATGAAGATATTCTGAGGGTTTATGCAGACTAGTCATTTCTTCAATTATTGCTTCATCAGAGGGAAAGATTAAGTCTAATGAATCGGTGTGAGTGAAAAAACCATGAGCCAAAATAGGCTCTAGAAGTGGATCTAACTCTTGTGCAGGAGCTGGATCAGCGTGGGATGAAATTTGTTTGACTAAAGAGTACACTACTTCAACTACAGACAAGGGCATGGACATGCCCAGGTGCCTTGTCCCATCCATCATGGCCGATTTGGAAGAAAGTATCCATGGATCATCGAGGTAAGTCATGTAGAATGATGAAACTTGAAAAATATCAACCTAATGGTGATTGGATACAAACTTGATATCGCCTTGAGGGGGTGGGTAATCGAAGGTACCCATCAAATATGGGCACAAACCAAACCTTACATTGATGACACTTGGTTGAGGATTATCAATCATTGGGATTGTGGATGCCCCCAATCGAAGGTCAGGTCTAGAGAAAGACAATTGATCAATGGTCACTATCCAACCCTTGTGTGGAAACAAAAAGACCTGAAAAACTGTAGCAACCACAACTTGCATGGCATAATTCCAACTCCTTCCTAACAAAATGTTATAGTTGAGGGGAGCATCGACTACCTCTACTTTGAGACACACAGTCTTCCCTCTTAACTATTGGCAAATGCTTAATAGGTAGTGTATTCTTGTCATTGATGGCAAGTACAATAGTGAAGATGGCAGGATCAGAATGTGCATTGATGAACAAATAGGAATAACATAGGCTCAGGAGGAATTAGCACAGATTTGAAATTCTTCCAAGTAAAAAGGATGTGTAAGCTTGGAGGAGAAGCATCGCTGATCATTGGATCCCATCCAAAATTCCTGACAGCACGAGGGCCGTCAGATATGAATAAAAACAAGAAGAGCGTGCACTGAAGAGGAGGATAGATATTAGGCGTTAGATCTGAGAGTAGGATCTAACCACCATTGGATCGGGGAAAATCTACATGGTGTTTAAAGTGCAAGGAGAAAATGGGCACACAAAATCCCGAAAGCAGGAGGATCGTCCATCTCAAGGGGTTATGTGGACCGTTGATCCGACTCCCTGTCGGGGTTTCAAGGATTGCGAGTTGAAGAATTCAAAGAATAATAACCATAGGACTCGCGAAATCGCGATATGCGATACCCCGATATAATCTCGACCATTGGATCAAGGAAAAATATGGACCATTGATCCCAGTCCTTGTCGGAGTTTCGGGGATCAAGATTTGGACATGTCAAAGTTTATTGACATCAAGAACCCCGAAATCGCGATGTGTGAAATCCTAACTGAATCTGAACCATCAGATAAAGATGTGATCTAGATCGTCGACCTGACTCACGTTAGCAGACACGCCATCAAACTTAAGAACATGTGGCACAACCAGGCAATGACAAGTTTCAGGTTGATTCAACACTTCAGCAACATGTAAGTCACGAATCAGAGTGATACATGGAATTATTCAACATGTGTCAATCCACGTGACGTCAGCATATTTACACCATGTCGGAATTTGAGGATCGAGAGTTGGAGATGTCAAGGAATGTTAAAATTAAGAATTTCGATATCACGATATACAAAATCGCGAAATGATCTGAGCTGTCAGATCAAGTGTTGGTCAGAACCGTTGATCCCATGCCATTTCAAAGTATCGAGAATCGCGACTTGGAGAGGCAAAGAACCCAATGCATCAAGAATGTTGATTTCATGATATGCGAAATTGCGATTCAATCATAGCCGTTAAGTTAAGAAGTGACCTGGACCATTGATATGATTTCTTTATGGAGTGTTAGGGATCGAAACTTTGAAGTGACAAAAACACTAGACATCAAGGATGCCGAAATCACAATACGTGAAATCTTGATTTAATCGCAGTCATTGAATAGAAATCAGAACTGGACCATTGACATAACTCCATATCGGAGTTTCATGGATCCCGACATCAAGAGGAATAGAAAACAAGGAAACAAGAATGCCGAAATCGCGATATGCAATATGGTGATTCAATCACAGTCGTTAAATCAAGCTTGGATCTGGACCGTTGATGTAACTCCATATCGGAATTTCGGGGATCGTGACTTAGGGAGGCAAGAACACAATGCAACAGGAATGCTAAAATGCCAAAACCCGATTTAAAGGAAAGATTAATAAAGATCATCCAACGATGTAGATTAACCTAAAGGAGATCTAAGGGCTACTATTGCACGACACAATGAAACTACCAGAAACCATTGATGGTTTCTACCACTGGATTCGAAGACACTTTGGGATGACTGATAGAGAAGTTGAAGAGTCTCTGAGAGGAATGAATATGTTTGTGGAGGGGATTGACAACTGATGAGCATTGAGGCCTGTAACTGAAATAGAGAAGGTGAGTTCGACTATCATAGAGAAGACGAAGAGTCTCAAACTACTAGAGAGGCTGAGGAATCTCAGTATAACATACAGTGATGTTGGACACGGGGGGTGAACCACCAGAGAAGCTGAAGAGTCATGATGATGATCAGACAAAGCACTCGAGAGGTGGAGGATAACGGTGCAGAGTCATCATGAAGAGGAATTGCAAACATTGCATGCACAAAATGCATAGAAGCTATAAATACACGGTATAGAGAAGAGATGGGGTGCTTGTTGTTGTAGGATTTTGTTGTGGTTGTTGTCGATGAAGGTGATTCATGTGTGAAGAAGGAGGAGAGTGCAACAGCTGAATAGTACAGAAGAGGAACTGTGCAGTGAATGGACATAGAGCACTGAGCATAAAAAATGGAAGAAAAAGACAATGCAAGTGATGTGAGAAGAAAGGCAATGAGGCAGACAGAGCAATGAAATGCACCAGAACAATGATAAGTCTGGTAAGCCATTGTTGAACATCATATCACTGTAATAAATTTCAGTAGAAAAGATTTATATTTCAGGGTGGTTGGGAGGAGCTAGGGAGGATTGGTGTCCTCAAAGGTTCAGGTGGGTGCTTGAACACAGGGAGTTGGTGCTTCCCTCTAGTTGGTGCTAGAGAAACCAGGGAGTTGGTGCTTCCTTCTAGTTGGTGCTAGAGAAGCCAGGGAGTTGGTGCTTCCTTCTAGTGGGTGCTAGAGAAAACAGAGAGTTGGTGCTCTCAGCACGTTGCAGCTTGCAAAAACTGAGGTTGTAGCCTCATGATGATTTGGTGCTCATATGTATGATACTGTAAAGATTTTAACCATTACTTATCATATAAAGAAAAAGAGGTTTTTACCCTGCATGGGTTTCCTCAGGAAATATCTGTCTCTATGTTTCTCATATATGTGAATGATGCTGAAAGTGCCATTGTTTATTTCCCTACATTATTGTGATCATCATTTAGTGTCTCTACAAAGAGTTTAAAAGAACCATAATTGCTTAAGAACGGTAACAACTGATTCACCCCCCCCTCTCAGTTGCCTAACAATTAGTATCAGAGTCAGCCCCTTTTATCTAAGGGTAAATCCTAGAGCTTAAACATGTCAAGCCATGAAGGAAATTCAACCAATAAGGCCCCTCTATTCAATGGAACAAACTTTTCCTTCTGGAAAGTTAGAATGATAACCTACATCATGGCTTTAGGTGCAGATGTCTGGGATGTGGTAGATACTGGTTATGTAAAGCCAGTAGTGCTAGCTAATAAGGATGACAAACTAGAATTTAGCTTTAACTCTAAGGCCATGAATGCTATCTTGAGTGGGCTTGTAGAAGAAGAATTCATAAAATTTATGCACCTAGGAACTACCAAAGAAATGTGGGACAAACTCATTAATAGTTATGAGGGTAATGAGAAGGTAAAGGATGCAAAGATACAAACCTACAGAATACAGTTTGAACAGCTGAAGATGAAGGAAGATGAAACTGTTGGAAAATACTTTCTGAGAGTAGAATAAATGGTAAATGCAATGAAGTCACTTGGTGAAACAATTGGGGAACCTTCTTTAGTTCAGAAAATCTTGAGATCTCTCCCTGATAGGTTCAACCCGAAGGTCTCTGCTATAGAAGAAATTAATGATCTAAAAACCTTGCAATTTGACCAACTTCTCGGAACATTGACTGCATATGAAATGAGAATAGTTAATGATAAACCCACCTCCAGAGAAGCATCATTTAAAGCAGACAAGAATGAGGATTATGATCCCGATGAAATTGAAGCAAAATTTGTGAAGAGACTGAAGAAGGGATCAGGAAAATACAAAGGTAAATTGCCTTTCAAATGTTTTAACTGTGGTAGGATAGGTCATTTTGCAAACAAATGTCCCCACAAAGGAAAGGATCAGACTTGTGATGATGAGGAGAAATACAAACACATAAATTTCTTTAAGGAGAATAACTTTAAGAAGAAAATTCTTTGTGCAAACAATGATGATGATCCTTCATATGATGAGGATAATGATTCATCTATTGAAGATAAATTAAATTACTTCACACTTATGGACAAAGAGGACTATGACAATAATAGCACAGGGAGTGATGTTAATGAAGAAGAAGTAGTGGTTGACATGGAAGGAGAACTGATCAGTGCATTGGAAGAAATTGACATACTAAGAATCAAGAACAGAAAGCAAAGACAACTGTTGATACAGTTCGAGAAAGACAGTAAAAAACCTAGTGAAGACCTTGTCCTACTAAAGGTAGAATTGGAAGAGGCAAAGAAAATTGAAGAGATTCTAAAACAACAATTATTAGAAAAGAAGGCAAGATGTGACTCATTAGAACAAGAAGTAGTGAAAACAAGGAAAGAAATGGAGAAGTTTCAAGCCTTGTATAATAAGAATCTGTCAAGTATCAAAGCCTCAGAAAGATTAACCACCATTCTGAATCAACAAAGGAATCCAAAGATAAAAACTGGTTTGGGTTATGAAGAGGGATCAAGTAGTAAGAAGACAGGAAATGAAGAACCCATCAAGTTTGTCAAAAGTACAACCAATGACAATAACAAACCTATAGAAATAAAGGAAGGCAATCAACAACCCAGGATGAGTAAAGAAAATGGTGTCAGGACTAAATCTGTAGGATGAAGAAACAATGTTCTTTCTACTAAAAGACGTCATCAACAAGAAAGAAATCAATTTGCTCAAAGAAGACAACCATTTTTTAGGTACAAAGAATTTTTCTATGGCTATTGTTTCTATTGTTCTAACTTCGGTCACAAAGCTATAAATTGTTCCTTAAGACCTAGAAATGAGCAATTAATATTTCAAAGGAATAAATACTTCCCACAACAGAGAATGATACAGTCAGGTAATAATCCTTCACATACTACAAATTGCCAAATTAAGTTTGGACACATACAACTAAGGAGGGCAAGAAATAATCAACAGTCAATAAGTAGGAAACACTGCAACAATAAGTTTGACTTATTGAATAATGAGGTTGAATGCTACACTTGTCATAACTTTGGACATAAATCTATTGACTTTCGGTTAAGGAACTATGAGCCAGATTCGAAATCTCCTGTTGAAAATGTCAAGTTTTGGAAGAAGAAGGAAAGTATAAGTCTGGATTAGTATTATCTTCTCAAAGAAAAATGAAACCTTGGTATATAGACATTGGATGCTCCAAACACATGACGGGAGACAAAGGCAAGTTTCTATCACTAAGTGAAAGTAAATCAAGAACCATAACCTTTGGAAATGATGCTCCAAGGAAAATAAAAGGAAAAGGGATGGTGAGCTTAAGTAATGGAAAAGGAAAAGACCAAGATGTTCTACTTGTGGATGGGATGAAACATAATCTCCTCAGTGTAAGTCAAATGTGTGACAAAGGATATGAGGTGTTGTTCACGTCCAAGGATTGTAAGATAAAGTCTGTAAACTCAGGACAAGTAGTGGCCAAAGGCATAAGGACAAAAAATAATGTATATGTGTTGAAAGAAAATAGAGAAGAATGCCATCTAAGCAAACATGATGAAAGTTGGTTATGGCATATAAGACTTGGACATCTAAACTTTGACCACTTAATCAAACTCAAAAACCTTGAGGCAGTAAAATATCTTCCGAAAATATCAAAACCCCAAGATTCAGTGTCTAAACCTTGTCAAGTAGGGAAGCAAAACAAGACATAGTTTAAGTCCAAGAGCTTTACTTCAACAGAAAAACCACTCCAATTAGTTCATATGGATTTATGTGGACCATCAAGATAGGAAGGCACAGGGAAATAAAACTACTTCATGTTGATTATCGATGATTACTCCAGACTTACTTGGGTAGCCTTTCTCAAAGAAAAAGTTGAAGCATTTGAGAAGTTTAAGATATTTAAGGCTTTAACTGAGACCCAAACAGGGAAGAGGTTAAAGGCAGTAAGATCAGACCAGGAAGGAGAGTTTATGTCAAGAGACTTCAAGGAATTCTGCAATGAGCATGGGATCAAGAGAGAATACACAATACCAAGAACTCCACAACAAAATGGAGTAGTTGAAAGGAAAAACAGAACAGTGAAGGAAATGGTGAGGTCAATGATGAATGAGAAAAAAATTGGTCTAACCTATTGGGTAGAATAAATACACACAGCAGTCCATGTGCTTAACAAGGCTTACCTCAGACCACAAAGTGACAAAACACCTTATGAATTATGGTTTGGAAGACCTGCCTCCATCAAACACTTCAAAGTCTTTGGGAGTAAATTCTACATAAAGAATAATGATAAAAAACTCGGAAAATATGATGATAGGGTGGATGAAGGTATTTTCTTAGGTATGCTACAAACAGTAAAGGATACAGATGCTATAATAAGAGGCTGCATAAAATGGTTGATTGTATTGATGTAAAAATTGATGAAGGAATCCCAGCAAGAGAGGTGTATGGTAATGAGACTTCTATAGAAGACACAACTAAAGCTGAAGATGAACATGTCCAAGAATCAGAAAATGAAGACTCTGAATCAGATGAAGACTTGGACACTCAGACAGACTCAAATTAGCAGTCAACTACAAATTCCTCCTCCAGAATCATTCAAAAGAATCATCCTGCAAGTCAGATAATTGGAGAAAAAGAGAAAGGGGTACAAACCAGGAGAAAGATAATCAAAACCACTAAACAATCTCATATAGCTCCCATATCCATGCTAGAACCCAAGAATTTTAATGAAGCCAACACAGATGATCATTGGGTTAAAGAAATGAATGAAGAACTTGATCAGATTGAGAAAAAAAATACATGGGAGATGGTTCAAAGACTCGGAGGTAAAAACATCATTGGCTCCAAATGGATCTTTAAGAATAAGTTGAATGAGCAAGGACAAGTTATTAGGAACAAAGCGAGGTTAGTCTGTAAAGTCTATGCTCATATAGAAGGACTGGATTTTGATGAAACATTTGCGCCCGTAGCAAGATTAGAAGATATCAGAATGTTTCTTGCCTATGCTTGTCATAAAAGGTTTAAAGTCTACCAAATGGATGTCAAGTCAGCCTTTCTCAATGGAGATTTAAGTGAAGAAGTCTATATGGAACAACCAGAGGGCTTCAAATTGTCTAATAAACCTGACTTAGTATGCAAGTTGAAGAAAGATTTATATGGTTTAAAACAAGCCCCTCGAGCTTGGTATCACAGACTGGAAACATATCTCAAAGAAAAAGGGTTCAAGAGAGGAACAACTAACAACAATCTATATATTAAGACAGAGGATAATGATTTGCTCATCGTACTGGTCTATGTAGATGACATCATCTTTGGATGTAATAAGGATTCACTGGTACAATGGTTTCCTTCTACCATGGAGTCTGAATTTGAAATGTCTATGATAGGAGAACTGTCATTTTTCCTTGGTCTACAAATTACTCAGAGGCCCAATGGGATCTTCATTTCTCAAGGAAAATACTTAAGAGAAATGATGAAAAGGTTTCAAATGGAAGATTCTAAACCTGTGGGTACACCTATGGTAACTGGATGTAAATTAAGCAAGGACAATGATTCACCTGATGTTGATCAAAGATCATATCGATCAATGATAGGAAGCCTGATGTACATCACAGCATCTCACCCAGACATAATGCATGCTATAGGAATGGTAGGAAGATATTAGGATGCACCTAAACAGAGTCATTTGCAAGTTGTCAAAAGGATATTCAGGTACTTAAAAAAAATAATGACTTATGGTCTGTGGTATCCCAGAAATCAAAGTCTTAAGTTGACTGCTTATTCAGATGCAGATTGGGCAAATTGTGTTGATGAGAGAAAAAGCACTAGTGGAGGAGCATTCTTCTTGGGCAACTCCTTAGTAGCCTGGCTTAGTAAAGAGCAAGGTTCCATTTCTTTATCAACCACAGAGGGAGAGTACATTGTGGCTGATACCTGTTGCACACAGGTATTATGGATGATTCAGACACTTGCAGACTTAGAGGTAAAATACACTGCACCGATCCCAATTCATTGTGATAACACTAGTGCCATCAGTGTGTCTAAAAATCCCCTCTTCCACTCCAAGACAAAACATAATTCCCATAAGATATCATTTTCTGAGAGAGCAGGTCACCAATTAGATTGTTCAGGTTCATTACATTCCCTCTACAGAAAAAATTGTAGACATCTTTACTAAGCCCCTAGCCAAGACACCATTTAAATATCTCAAACAGAAGTTGCGTGTCATTATTTTTCACACCTAAAAGAGTCCATCTTGTTAGGGGGAGATTTGTATTATTTGAATATCTAATGCCTCCTAAAATTACTGCAGTAGCTTAGGGAGAGCATGTCTCTTCTTTGACATTGATGTCAAAGGGGGAGACAAGACAGTTGCCTTAGTTGCCATCAATGCCAAAGGGGGAGATTGTTGGCAAATGCTTAATAGGTAGTGTATGCTTGTCATTGATGGAAAGTACAACAGTGAAGATGGTAGGATTAGAATGTGCATCGATGGACAAACAGGAACAACGTAGGCTCAGGAGGAATTCGCGCAGAGTCAAAATTCTTCCCAGTAAAAAGGATGTGTAAGATTGGAGGAGAAGCGTCATTGATCGTTGGATCCCATCCAAAATTCCCGACAGCATGAGGGCTATTAGATATAAATAAAAACAAGAAGAGTGCACGTTGAAGATGAGGATAGATCTCAGGCGTTATATCTGAGCGCAAGATCCAACCACCATTGGATCGGGGAAAACCTACACAGTGTTTAAAGTGCAAGGAGAAAATGGGCACACAAAATACCAAAAGCAAGAGGACCATCCATCTCAAGGGGTTATGTGGACCATTGATCCGACTCTCTTTCAGGGTTTTGAGGATCGTGAGTTGAAGAAGTCAAAGAATAATAACCACAGGACTCGTGAAATCTCGATATGCGATACCCTGATATAATCTCGACCGTTGGATCGAGGACAAATATGGACCGTTGATCCTAGTCCTTGTCGGAGTTTCAGGGATTGAGAGTTGGACATGTCAAAGTTTATTGACACCAGGAACACCGAAATTGTGATGTGTGAAATCTCGACTGAATCTGAACCGTCAAATCAAGATGTGATCTAGATCATCAACCCGACTCACGTCAGCAAACTTAAGAACACATGGCACAATCAGGCAATGACAAGTGTCAAGATGATTCAACACTTCAGGCACATGTAAGTCACGAATCAGAGTGACACATGGTAGTATTCAACACGTGTCAATCCACGTGTGACATCAGCAGATTTACACCATGTCGAAATTCGAGGATCAAGAGTTGGAGATGTCAAAGAATGTTAACATCAAGAATTTCGATATCGCGATATAAGAAATCGTGAAATGATCTGAGCCGTCATATCAAGTGTTGGTCAGGATCGTTGATCCCATGCCATTTCAAAGTATTGGGGATCGTGACTTGGAGAGGCAAAGAACCTAATGCATCAAGAATTTTGATTTCACGATATGCGAAATCGCAATTCAATCACAACCGTTAAGTTAAGAAGTGACCTGGATCGTTGATATGATTTCTTTATAGAGTGTTGGGGATTGGAACTTTGAAGTGAAAAAAACATTGGACATCAAGGATGCCAAAATCGCGATACACAAAATCAATATTTAATTGCAGCTATTGAATAGAGATCAGATTTGGATCATTGACATAACTCCATATCAGAGTTTCGTGGATCGTGACATCAAGAGGAATAGAAAACAAGGCAACAAGAGTGATGAAATCGTTATATGCGATATGGAGATTCAATCATAGCCATTAAATTAAGCTTGGATCTGGATCGTTGATGTAACTCCATATCGGAGTTTTGGGGATCGTGACTTGGGGAGGCAAGAACAGAATGCAATAGGAATGTCGAAATGTCGAAACTCGATTTAAAGGCAAGATTAATAAATCTCATCCAATGGCGTAGATTATCCTAAAGGATATCTGAGGGCTATTGTTGCACGACATAGTAAAACTACCATAAACCATTGATGGTTTCTACCAGAGGATGCGAAGACACTTCAGGATGACTGACAGAGAAGCTGAAGAGTCTCTGAGAGGAATGAAGATATTCATGGAGGGGATTGACAGCTGATGAGAATTGAGGCCTGTAACTGAAATAGAGAAGGTGAGTTTGACTGTCACAGAGAAGACGAAGAGTCTCAAACTGCCAGAGAGGTTGAGGAATCTCAGTATAACATACAGTGATGCTAGACACGCGGGGTGAACCACTAGAGAAGCTGAAGAGTCACAATGATGATCAGACAGAGCAATCGAGAGGTGGAGGATAACGACACAGAGTCAGCATGCAGAGGCATTGCGAACACTCCATGCACAAAGTGCACAGAAGCTATAAATACACGGTATAGAGAAGAGATGGGGTTGTTGTTGCTGTAGCAGTTTGTTTTGGTTGTTGTTGGTGAAGGTGATTCATGTGTGAAGAAGGAGGAGAGTGCAGCAGTTGAATAGTACAGAAGAGGAATTGTGCAGTGAATGGACATGGAGCACTGAGCATAAAAAATGGAAGAACAAGACAGTGCAAGTGATGTGAGCAGAAAGGTAATGAGGCAGACAGAGCAACAAAATGTAGTGGAACAGTGATAAGTCTGGTAAGCCATTGTTGAACATCATATCACTGTAATAAATTTCAGTAGCAAAGATTTATATTTCAGGGTGGTTGGGAGGAGCTAGGGAGGACTAGTGTCCTCAAAGGTCCAGGTGGGTGCTTGAACATAGGGATTTGGTGCTTCCCTCTAGTTGGTTCTAGAGAAACCAGGGAGTTGGTTCTTCCTTCTAGTTGGTTCTAGAGAAACTAGGGAGTTGGTGCTTCCTTCTAGTGGGTGCTAGAGAAAATAGAGAGTTGGTGCTCTCAACAAGTTGCAGCTTGCAAAAACTAAGTTTTTAGCCTCATTATGAGTTGGTGCTCATATGTATGATACTGTAAAGATTATAACCATTACTTATCATATAAAGAAAAATAGGTTTTTACCCTGCATGGGTTTTCTTAGGAAATATTTGTCTCTATGTTTCTCATATATGTGAATGATGTTGAAAGTGCCATTGTTTATTTCCCTACATTATTGTGATCATCATTTAGTGTCTCTACAAAGAGTTTAAAAAAACCATAATTGTTTAATCATGGTAACAATTGATTCACCCCCCCCCCTCTTATTTGTCTAACATTAGCTACATGGGGAAAGAAGAAATGATACCATGTGGTCGGAAAGAATGACCATCGAAAATGGTGAGGAGACTAGGTGTTGGAGACAAAACAGGCTAGCCAATGACCTTACAACATGCCAACAACATAAAGAATGTCGATGTGCCCTCATTAACCACCGTGCGAAAGATATTCTGAGTAAAATGTTTCGTGGGATAAGCCACTACTATCTAAAACGCTACATGGTAAGGTACATGAGGTTTTAAGCCAGTTGTATCCAGCATGATTGTACCTGGATTACAAGTCTCATTAGATCCTAAAGCAGTTAACAAGGATTTCCTCTGGGAAGGGCAGCTTTCGAGGGCCTCCAAAGCGGACATCGCACAAGGGGTTTGTGATAAATATTCCACCACAGAGTAGTTCTGGGCAGCCCTTGCATTTAGGTTATGAGAAGATTTTTTGAATGCACCTTTAGGAATGCATGTCATTGTTTCGCCCAACGTCTTCTCAATCTGTAGAAGAAGATATGGGAGTTCAACTTCTTTACCCTTATCAGAAGTTCTTGGTTTACTATAGTCATGCGCTCTAGTTGATATAAAAGAATCACCCCTCACCATATATACGTTCGCGGATGTTGGGTTGTTCATAGGTAGAGGGGGTCTTGGCTGCCCCCTTGTATGCTTGAAGAGGCTTGGGTTAGATTTTTCCCATGTTGAAATGGATTGGTCAACACAGTTAGTTGTTACTGCGTCACAAACTTTTGGGCTTCTACAAGTCAAGGACATAGATGGGTCGGGTGGTATTCTATGCACAAGTTGCATGGATACCTCACCTTTTGTTTTTTAGGGTTGTTCCCACCAAAATTATCGGTAGGTTTTTTATCCCCCTTACCCTTCTTTCATTCTTTTTTCATTCATTTAGGCTGTTGGGTGGCCTTTGGGTTAGTCAATTGCATTGTGTGTACCTCCGACGTTCTGGTAGGGGGAGCAACCAAAGTAGTAGTTTGGTTGGCTGCTGTGTGTTGTATAGATAACTAATGCTACTACTTTGTCAATTGCTCAGCAGGTTTTGTTTGTGTGGAACCAACAATACCATCGGCATGTGGTCCAACTCTCTGTCTAGTTTTATCAAGTATTGAGTGTGGCGCATCTGGCAAGATGTTGTATAATAAATCGGACTAAGAATATATGAGCTCAAATTGTTGAGCCCTCATGATGGCATATTCTTCGGAGAATACTCCCGACATCATGACATCTTTGGATAACTATAGGACCAAAGACTTAAGGAACCACTCAAGCAGGAATGCTGGTGGTAATGGAACCTTAATTAAACTCTTTCGGTGTCTCCATTCTTGGATGTGATCAGAGATATGGTCCATTGTTGTCTGTTTAAAATTGGCGAGTAGCTCTGTGCCAGCATCGTATCTCAATAGTTAACTGGAAATGGTTTAGGAAATCCATCGCCAGTTCACCAAAGGAAGAGTATCTTGAGAGATCAAGCTCAATGTACCATTTTATGAAACTCCCAATGAGAGTATGTTGAAACAATCGGTTATGTACAGAGTCGTCTTTCAACAAGTTAGATGAGCACCAAAGATGGAAGGTAGTCACACGATCTCCTGGATCTTCGTTAGGCTTGGCTTTGAACTTTGGGATGTCCAAAGGAAACTTCGTTGGCATAGGAGGCCAACATGGATCATGATAGATAGGGTCATTCAACAACCTTGTCAAATCTGCTAAGTGCAAAGTCGTCAAAAAAGGTAGTTTGGGTTGTTGGTGATAACTTGGGAAAAAGGGGCCTGGAGTTTGACTGGCACCAGGTTGCTAGGAAAATTTTGGTTGCTGGCCCATATTTTGGTAGAAACCTTGGCCCTAGCCAATGTATGGATTTTGAGTATGTGGAGACATCATTGGTTGATTTCCAAAATAGGACATAGATGGTTGGGCATGCATTACATTCGAAGGGCTTTGGGAAGGGTTGCCCCATGTCAGTCTCGTGGGGATAGGCATAGTAGTTTGTCTGGGGTTCCATTGATTGTGGAAAGAATTACCCCATATCAACATTCCAGACGAGGAAACGGATCCCTGCGAAGAATTCCAAGGCCATGATGCGAACGAAGTTCCTAGGTTTGCCCCCTGTGCAGGAATAGTACCCTACATAGGAATAGGTTGTCCAAAACTAGGATTGCCCCCAGTTGGAAAATTGGCTGATGAGAAGGTGTTATTACCAAATGTTCTGATCAAAGAAAATGATTTCGAACCTACCAACATATTATGCGAAGGTGGTCCTTGACTCCCTGCTCCAAATAAACTATGGTGTGTAGGTTGCCTGCTAGATTGCTGATGAGAGCCACCGAGTGAAGGGGAAAAAGGAGGCATATGACCTCCTTTCTAAGGAAAAACATTAAAAGGAGCAGGAGTGCCCCCCATGTGACCTTGCAGGGGAGTGCTATATCTGCCTACCCTCAGACCTGAAGTCTGTAAAGTGGAGTAGGAAAGTACAGGACTTGCACCCGAACTAGGCATCTCGTATGAGAATGGAGGGCCTGTTGCACTTGGTGTGAAAGGGGTTGTAGTTGCCTCCAAAGATGGGATCGGACCACTGTGCGATGTAGAGGCGGTCGAGACCATGGTTTCTTGGACCGATGACAGTGGGTTAGGAGGTGAAACCTCTCTTGTGGTGAAAACCGTAGTGGGAATTGAAGAACTCCCAGAAGGAGTAACAACATTTGTTTCCATTGCTGTGTGCGAAATTGTCTAGCGCTCGTAAAATTGAATTGGTATGATGAAAGGTGCCAAGAATTCAGTGGTTGGGGTTTCAACCAGGCCAAGAGAATTTGCTCCAAGGTCCAAAATGGTTGATTTCTTCGGATGTTGGTCAGGCAAAATTTCTTATGACTTGGTCACTTTAAAAGACTCTTGTTGGTCTAGCTTTCACCTTAGTGTTGGCGGGGGTGGCTCCAGTGTAATCGACAGTAGGCCAAGAAGCCTTCGTGACCGATGAAGCTCATGATCCTCCATTGTGTGAGAATATCAAAGACACTCTAAGGTAGTCTAAATGTTCAAAACTAACACACACTAAAAAAAGTCCCTATAAGATAAGACAGGAAACACTAAATTAATTGGAAGAAGTTACAACAACCAACACTAGAGCAACTTACCAGTGCAAGTGCAACTCGAAAATGGAAGCACCCTCTAGGTATAATCTGCAAAGTGTGGCCTAATGTTTGTCCTAGGTAACACGGTATACCCCCGCAGGCACATATGTATGTCCCTAAAAATGATAGGCAACTAGGTGGCCAGCACGCGAACAGTCACCAGGCGGGTACAATCGAATGTCGGGTAGACCACAATGAGCAGGGTATTAAGTATGAAACCTATAAAGGGTATCGAAAGAAAGTGGTCCAGAAGACAACTGAGGAACTTGAATAGATTTGAGACCCATCAGGTCTCGTGGCAAATGCAATCGATGGAATCCCAAAACAAGCCCTCTATATGTGTTCTCCCCTACGATTGGTCCAGCTTTGGAGGGGTTATCTTCGCTACCTTTCCACACGCAACCTCATGTTTATCCCCTATGTTAGAGGGGGGTCCAGTATAAATTTCATGATACTGGACTTAGAAACTCCCTAACTTAGACTCAAATGTTTGATTGTGATGGCCTTAAAGAGTTTCCTTTCCAACCTAATCCAAGGCCCTAATCCTGAACTAGTTGGTTAACCCTACAAACATAACAGTCTAATGAATTTCAGATTTAGTGTTAATTTTATGGCTTTGTCTTATGTCAAGGGGTATGAAAGTGAAGTTTATGATGTGTAAAAGATGAAAGAAAAAATGAATAAAAAGTTGGAAACAAAAACTTTCACTTAATGCAAAATTTCAACAACTTTTCAATTTTTTATTTATTTATTTATTTATTTTTTTAATTTTTTCTAATATTTTGGACAACAAACTCAAAAGGAATTTCACTCGACTATGATCTACTTATGATATAAGTAAACTGTAAAAAACTTATGAAATAAAAGACTTTTCCTTAGCTAATAATGCAGAATCGCACTCTTCAACCAAACAAGAAAATGAAAGAGATTTTCTTTTTTAATTTAAATGTTGATAAAGCAAAAAGGAAAAATACCAAGTAGAAAACCAAGAAAAACAATTCTGGCCTAAATCATAGATCGCAAAGAATCACTTCAAGAAATCACACACTAGCAACTTAAAAAATGACTCACACTTGTCTAAAAACCCTAAAAAAATATTTTTTTTATGACAACTTTTAAATGAGAAAAGAGCAAGCTAAGGCTAATATTAATCCTAAGTTACTGACTGCTAAGACAAAGATTCAAAAACTTGATAGGTATAACTCTCATCAAGGGAAAGGACGACTGCCTTACCCTCAACAAAAACTATCCTGCACAAGAAAGCTATTGATAATCCAACAACAAGCGTGTGAACGCAAGCTGCATAGAGCCAGAGGGCATGTACACACCGGATGACCTTATACATGTCACGTGTAACTCTAAACTCTGAGAAAAATTAAAAACAAACAATCCAAACTAGGAAGAGACCACTGATATTGAGAACCAAGATCTCTTGAAGGCTTGGACACTCTCTTTAATAGAAAAAGAAAACAATGTAAGGAAAACAATTTCATAAAACAAACCAATCTAAGACAAGACTATAAACAACCAAGACTTAGACAGAATTCCAGAAAACCCCTGAGAATATCTGATTCTAACAGGGAAGAGGATGACTGCCTCAAAAAAGTCTCTGGACTCTACATGCTACTGCTACTTCTTCAGCTAGCATTCACACACGTGCTGTAAGAGAGTAGGGAACAGGTACACATGTGGAGACCTTATGCAGGCCACGTGTACCTCTGTGGGTCTTGAAAAAACATAGTCAAGCAAATAACAAAGACAGTTGGTATAGGAAACCATACTCTTTGCTAGCTCATACTTTACAGAAACTAAAAAAATAGGCAAGAAAACCAGTCTTTTAAAACTACCCAAAAATACTCCTAGGAACCCTAAAGACTTCCCCAGTACGGTCGCCAATTCTGTTGTGAGGGAAATCCCCTTATGGACTAGCAAATAGGGTTATCTTATGCATGCAGATATGACCAAAAGAAATATACTTTCTACTTTCATCCCAAAACATAAACCCCATTCCTTTTCAGCAAATACATGGTTTAGACCAACATACCTTGTTCCGGATGTTCTATGTCGATATTTCTTCCTGCTTGATCATTTGTTAGTAGTCCTCCTTTCAAAGTTGACCTGTATGCAAAACACGCAACAAACTACACATGCATTTTACCTATAGACTAATGGGTTAGAAATTCAAACATATATTTACTGTAATATGAAGAACTCATAAAGTGGGATGGGAAAATCATTTCTTTATTAATTTAAATGAATCAACTTACAAATATCGAGACCAGCCATTACTCCACGAATCCTTATCCTGGGCTCCTCCTCAAATGTCCTACAACTTCTTTGCTTTGTATCTCTTCTTGCACAAGGATGGCTAAAGGGTTGGGACAATGGGAATATGAAATTGGGCAGATTTTCTTTGCTATCCTTTTCCTCCTCCAAATGGGACCCCTAACCCTTCTTTTATAGGCTAGAAGAAGCTAGGTATTTGGACAAACCCTCGGCCATGCATGGTCGGGAGTTGAGTTAAATCACCCAAAGCTATGTGTTTCATCAACAACTTTTATTTTTTCATGCTTTTGTTGGTCCACGTGGGTTGTTTTAGGTCAGCTAGTGTGTACACGCATGCAGTAATAGAGTAGGACACATGGGCCCTTATAAAAAAGGTTTTTTAAAGAGTTGTTCAGTAGTGCTTTGGCAAAGAAGGGATCTAAGATGGCCTGATGCCAGGTAAGCATGTATGGTGCAATTTAGGGTTATAACACTATCCATCGCATGATTTATAGTCTGAGGTTGTTTGTTGCTTGGTTGTCTCCATCTTTGTTGTGGAAGATGGTTATTCGTTGAATATATTGATTGTTCATATCTAAATCCTAAAGAACAATTTATAGCTTTGTGACCAAAATTAGAGCAAAAAAAAAAATAACCATACAAAAAACCTTTGTACCCTGAAAAAGTCTTCTTCTTTGAGGAGGTTTATTTCTTTCATGCCGATAATCTCTCTGATCTACAAATTTGATTCTGGTACTTTTTCTTTCATTCCTTCTTGGTGGTTGATTTTCTTTCTTTGTTTCTACAGAGTGACTGTTGTCAATGTTTGAGGATTTGATAAAATTGATAGGTTTTGTATTACTTGGATGATCACTACTTGATCCTTCTTCATACCCCAAGCCATCTTTCAACTTTAAGTTTCTTTACCGATTTAGAATGGAGGTTAATCCTTCAAAGGATTTAATACTTGGCAGATTTTGGTGATACAATCCCTTAAACTTCTCCATTTGTTTTATGTTTTTTACTATCTCTTATTCTAAGGCTTCATGCCTCGCTTTCTTCTCTGACAACTATTGTTTCATTATGTTTTCTATTTTCTTTGCCTCTTCTAACTCTAGTTTTAGTAGAGAAAAGTTTTCATCAGGTTTTTCATCATTCACTTTAAATTGCTTTAACAACTGTTTTTGTTTTCTCTTCTTACATATGAGTCTGTCAATTTCTTCCAAAGCACTAATTAATTCACCTTCCATATCCACCACAAATTCTTCATCATCCATTTCACCTCCTATGTGTTCATTATCAAGATCTCCCATAGCCATAAGCATAAAATCATTCACTTTGTCTTCACATGATGAATCACTCTCTATGTCTTTTGAGGAATTGTCATTATTTGCACACAAACTTTTCTTTTTACTATATTTCTTGAATTTGTACTTGCTTTCATCATCATATTTTTGGTCCTTTTTCTGATGGGGACACTTAGATGCAAAATGACCTATCTTACCATAGTTAAAACATTTGAAGGGAAGCTTGCCTTGATATTTTCCTGATCCTTTCTTTAACCTTCTCACAAATTTTGCCTCAATATCATCTAAATCTGAATCAATATTCTTGTCTACTTTAAAAGATGCTTCTCTAGTAATGGTTTTATCTTTGTTGATTCTCATTTCATATGTAGTTAAAGTTCCTAGTAGTTGATCAATGGACATATTTTTAAGATAATTTAGTTCTTTTATTGCAGAGACCTTTGGATTAAATTTATCAAACAAAGATCTTAAAATATTCTGAATTGAAATTGATTCTTCAAACTTCTCACCAAGACCCTTCATGGAATTCATAAGTTCTTCAACTCTTAAAAAGTACTTGCTAATTGTTTCATCTTCATTCATATTTAGTTGTTCAAACTTCAACCTAAATGTTTGAAGTTTGGCATCTTTTACTTTCTCATTTCCTTCATAGATGCTAATAAGTTTATCCCACATTTCTTTGGTAGTTTGAAGATGCATCAAGTTTACAAACTTAGCTTCTGCAAGTCCATTCAATATAGCATTCATTCCCTTAGCATTAAAGCTAAATTTTAACTTATCATCCTTGGAAGCTAGCACAACAGGCCTTGTATATCCAGTCTCTACTACATCCCAAACATCAACACCTAAGGCCATTAGGTATGTTCTCATTCTAACCTTCCAAAAGGAAAAATTTGTTCCATTAAACAGAGGAGGCTTACTAGCTGATGTCCCTTCATGACTTGTCATGTTTAAGCTTACATATCTACCTTTAAATAAAAAGAACTCGCTCTGATACCAATTGTTGAAATTACTAAGACAACTGAGAAGGGGGGTTGAATCAGTTGTTATTATGCTTGAACAATTTTAAGTCTATTAAACCATTTTTAATCTTTCATCAAGTGACCATCAATATTATACATCATATGAACAACATAAACAATGAGCATCAATCACAAATAAGATATACACAGAGACAGATTTTTCATGAGGAAACCCATAAAGGGAGAAAACCTCTTCTTCTTCAAAATGATAGGTAGTCTTTTAATTTATGTACATCATCTATGTTTGAGAACCAATTCAAAGTGAGGCTACTAGCTCTGTTTTACAAGCTTCAAGTTGTTGAGAGCACCAACTCTCTAGTTTCTCTAGCACTGACTAGAAGGAAGCACGAACTCCCTAAGAGTTCCAGCACCAACTAGATGGAAGCACCAACTTCCTAAGAGTTCCAACACCAACTAGATGGAAGCTCCAACTTCCAATCACACGGGCACCAACCTATATAATAGAGAACAATAGTTCTCCCTTGCACCACCCTGCCACCCTGGTTTCTTTGGCTGCAACTAGATGGAAGCTAAAAATCCCTGTGTTCAAGCACCCACTTGAACCTCTGAGGACAACAGTCCTCTCTAGCACCTCCCTACCACCCTGATTATAAATAAATGATTGAATAACCAAAAACACAGATAAATCAATTCTTACCACTTCTTCTATGTTTTGTAAATCTAGTCTGCTTCTAACAGTTCTGCAATTTTTCTCTTCATCTGTTTGTTCTGCAAATTTTCTCTTCCTCTATCTATTATGGAATTCTTCTCTTCCTTTGTCTGTTATGAATCTCTGCTTTGCTTCAAGTTGTTCTACAATTCTGCTTGTGCTTCTGTCTATTCCTCATCTATTACTCATCTCTGAGTTTTATCTCACACTGCACATACTGTAATTTTCCCTTTCTTAGAGTTCAACTCATTTTCCATTTAGAATGAACAACCTTCCTCCATCATTGCATTTTTGTTTTATCCTATACCTCCTATTCAGTTACACCTTGAATCTCCAAGAAAATGGAATAGCAACTGAATCGCCAACCGTCCAAGAATCATGATTCGGTTCTCCTAAGCAAATTGTAACTAATCGATTACCTATGAGGTGAAATAGTAACCCTTCGATCAAGTTTCCAATTAACTAGCACTGTTGGATTAAATCCATAGGATTTCACATTTATCTCATATGCCCACTAGCTATGACAGACCGCTAAACATAATTTGAATTTCGTGAATTCACATCTCATCATTCCTGTGATGAAGGGTCTTGAAACTACAAGTCACGATCGACAAAACTCCAAGATGGAGCTTAGCATCGCTAGCTTCTTCCCCTCACGTGACCACTGGTGATGACCACAGGCTGAACCAAAAGGCGCTTCATATTTAGTGACCTTATGAACTTTATTGAGCCCAATCAACGGTCAAGATCTCCAATGATCTAACAGTGCAGATCTCATTGTGATATCACATATCAAAATTCATGTGATGGAGGATCTCGATACTCCAAGTCGCGATCGTCAAGACTCTGAGATGGAGCTTAACACTGCTAGCTTCTTCCTCCATCTTCTGTATATGTAACCACTAGCTGTGAACATAGCCTTATTCAAAAATGCATTTCTCATTTTCGCATCTCTGGTATTCTATGATGAGTCCTCTCGACTCTCCATGTAACGAACTCTAAAATAGAGCTTGGCTTTTCTAGCTCTACTCTCTAGCTCTCGACAATGTGACCACAAGATATGACCACTCACCAATCAAACAAGCACTTCACTCCTTTGACTTTTCAGTCAGTGAAATGATGATCTTTCACCATGTGTCCTATGGAACGAATGGTCCATATATTATCGTGATTTCACCACTTCACATGCCTTCATCATGCCTAATCAATGGTCCATGATATCGATGATTCGATGATCCAGTTATTTTCGTGATATCACATATCGCGAGTTCCCAGACCATGCTCCATTGACTCCTCCAATGTGCAAGTCAGTGAAATTCCAATCACTTTCCACGTGTCCTATGAATCCAACAGTCAATATTGTTATCATGATCTCGCATATCATGAGTGCGAACCTCTTTCCTTTGTATTTCCTGATCTGCAAAACTCTGAGATGAAACCTTTGTCGTACTTTAATTGTTTTCCTCTTTCTAATATTACACTGTTGATCTTGCCATTATATCTATGCTACTAATCATGCCAATCTTCACCATCAATGAAAAACACGCATACTCTGCCTCTATCTAAAAAACATGGCAAGAACACAATCCTTTAATTTCAATGATGAAAAATGAATTCATGAGGTACCTAGAGTACATTGTGAACTCTCCAAGTGAGTTGGTAGCACATACACCTGAATTTGAATTTGACTTGACACTTGATAGACTTTGAATTGATAGATGGTGAGAAAGGGAATCTTGTGTACAACATGGAGGTGTGACATGTCAAGATAATTATGTAAAAATAAAATATGTGACTCATGGGGGTTTATTTACCTTGTCATGATAACAAATTACATAACCCAAAGACTCTATACCAACTCCATACTAAATTTAGTTTATTCAAATCAAATTTTATGTGATGACCATAACAAGAAGAAATAAAAACCTATGACTTATGTAACCCTATGACTCAAAAAAAAAACTGAAATGATTTTTTGACCCTTACATTTCTATGTGTTAACATGATGAAGAATAAGAAATAAAGAAAATTATATTTGTGGACATAGCCTAGGGCACTGAACCATGGTAAAATCCTATATTGCAATGTGTTTGGATGTCCTTGTGTTCATTTTACATGCTTTATAATGAATGAATGGTTATATGAATGCATATGTTAGGATTAATTTACAAAGCACACTAGAATAATTATGCAGAATAGATGTTATTAAATAGGTAAAGTAGTTGATCTAATGAATGTTATGGTATAATTCATGTTAAAATAGAAGAATAGGTAAAAGGAAATCACCATTCCATTCCACGAATACATACATATGTGTCATGAAATCACCCATAAGCCATCTCAGGTGAGACTGTCTTGTGCACTCTGTGAATGGTGTAGCCTTCTGGTTTACCAGAAGGGCCGATGGTGAAAAGGGTTTTGTTGGGTAACTAATGTAGAACACAGGTCAACCCATACATCCAAAAATATCCATGCAAATAAATCCATGTATTCTCTAAAAAACTGCAAGTAGTATTTCCTATGATCAGTAGGAATATTTTTGGACAACTTAATATATTTAGGATCCTTTTCATTCCCAATATTATATTCCTCAATGCTATGATATTTGGGGAGAACAATTGGTTTGACAGGTACATTGCTTCTATAGAAAAACTTTTCTAAAGGCACCAGTCCTTTGGGTATGAAGCTATTCTTAAGTTGCAATAATTTATGCTTAGCCATGTAATTGCTAAATTTTGGGATCTCTTTAGCCTCCACCCTAATCTCCTATTTGGTGTCTTCTTCATCACCTAAATCAATATGAGTATTTGCAAACTCATCAATCACTTCCATGAATTTGTTTGATCTGTTGATCATCTTCAAAAACTTCTCAGTATTTGTTATTATCAGGAATGGAAGGTATGTTTCTCATTTTGATCTCATATTTAATTTTGGGGGTGGATGGTACTTTAAATATATTAGAAGCGACTACTAAGGAATCAGTTGGTTGGTTGAACTCTCTCAAAATAACAAAATATTGAAATCTACATCAAAATTATCAATCATATCCCATAGATAATTTTTGTATGCCCTTATTATTGGATTCTTTAATTGATAGGAACCTTTTACTTCCTGCACAACTAGCTCTAAATCTCCAAATATCACCATATTGGTAATTTACATATTTCCTGCTGCCTCTAGGGATAATATCAAGGCTTCATATTCAACTATGTTATTTGTTCCTTCGAACTCTAGTTTGTAGGAAAAATGGATTTCATTTTTGGTGGGAGAGATGAGAATTATAACAGCCCCAACTCATTTTGATCATGCACCATCAAAAAACATTTTCCATATTCCATCTACATCCTCTACAGGGTTTACAAGATGATATGAAACCATTAGGGTTTCATTGTACTCTTCATTTATAGATAGGATACAACCAAGATCTTGATCAACAACATATATGGGATCATTCATAGGGTTTTTATGATCCTTGACGACATAAAAAACATTTGTCTCTCTCTACATCCTTCTGAACACTCCTCCAAAAATTAGTATAGTGGCATAGGTCATATCCATATGCATAGTTCCTCACAATTTTCGTGCCCAATTTCTCCACAATAGCATGCCATAATTGGTTGGTACATCAAATACCACCATGTCCATCATAATTTTTTTAACAGGTAGCTTTCCTAGGGTGACAATCGTGTCTTTAATCATCCTATAACACTTCACTTTTATAGCATCAAACAAACAAAGATCATGACATGGCCTAGTTATTTCCAACCCCAACTTTTCCATGACTACTTTGGGCATAATATTGTGTGATGCTCCAAAATCGAACATACAATTGTGTAACATTTTGTCATCAATATTCAAGGTCAAATAGAAGGGTTCCACAAATTATTCTTTCTCATCAATATTAGGACCAAAAGCTATGGTAGGGGATTCATCTTGTACATTAAAAGTATCAGGAGGATTTGTGAATCCCTTCCCTTGCATCATTTTCTCAATCTGTTTATTGTATGATGGTTTTTTAGCTAGCTCCACTAAAGGCACAATAATCTTGATCTTAGACAATTCATGTTCAAAATTGAAAGGTGAAACAAATTCCTTGAGTTCTTTAGTTTATTTCTCCTTTTCTATAGGCCCCAAAACATCATCTACCTTAGGGATGTCTCGAACCTCTTTAGATTTATCTTTGGACAACTTTGGACCAAAATTATTAGACTAATGTTGACTATTTGCAACAAATGATTTCTATTGAGGCCTGAGATCATAATTCTTATGTATCTCAACATGTAGTGCATCAATAAAAATTATGTATTGAACTGAGGATAAAGCTGATTTGTTGTGCTCAGAGTCAAGCACCATTTTCTTAGGATTTAGTGACCCTTCATAATAATATTGAGTTAGATGTATGGCATCATTATCATCTTGAAGTAGCTGGATTTGTTCTATGTATTAATAATATCCTTCATCCACTACTTCTTCTATACAATTGTTATCATTGTTGGTTTTTATGAGACCGGATGGTTTGTTATTCATTTCTTCTCTCCCTCCTCATGACCTATAGATTATGAGGTATTAAAAATTGATTAGGGTTACGATTACTTATGCCCCCCTCTTGCGGGAGCCTATTTTAATTTTATTTTCTATCTCAAATATGGGCATTTTGTGTGTTTATATTCCTAACCATTCTTGACATATCATCCATATTTTCTTCATT
Source organism: Picea engelmannii (assembly GCA_009831015.1). Taxonomy (NCBI): domain Eukaryota; kingdom Viridiplantae; phylum Streptophyta; class Pinopsida; order Pinales; family Pinaceae; genus Picea; species Picea engelmannii. Next base: position 1,281,999 of record ML777148.1, read on the forward strand.
GGGTTCTCTACTTGGATCAGAACTAGCATAGTCTTCCCTAACCTTTTTATTTTCTACATGATATTATTTTTCTTCATCTTTCCTGATGGAATCATGTTTCCTTCTATGTCTTTTTCATCCTATTGCATTTATAGCAGGGTAGGGGACCTTCATTCTCTCAAAGTCATGGAAAAATCCACATCAAATTCCCTAATGTATGTCACTTTAGCTGCTAGTTGGGATGAATTTGTATTTATAAGGATAATGTAATAAATATGATTAAACCTCCTATTAAAGTTATAAACATTTTGACCGAATATTTTCCTAACTGAGATAAATTCATTCATGTAGTATAGGATATCTCTTTTCTCACCCCAATGTATCATAAAGGGAACTTCTAGAGATGGACAACTATCAATCAAAGCAACAACTAACTCTTTGAACCATTTTTTAACATATCCCCCCATAGTTGGAAAAATAGTCTCATGAAAACATCATCTTGTTATACAAAGTGGTCATATGTAAAGTCTCAAAAAGAACTCATATGCTCTTTAGTTGAGTGAGTTTTATCCCCATAAAATTTGGGAATATATTTCATGTAATTATCAGGGACGTCATGGATTATTTTTAGCATATTCAATGGGGAAATATGGAAGTGACCCAAGTATTTATAGGGGGTGGGGGAGGAGTTTTATTTCCCTAGGGGATTTCTCCACTTAATGCAATCATGAGATTTTGTAAAATGATGTTATGGGATTCAAATGACAAAGGAGGGACACAAATTTTCAAGAAGGGTTGATGGAAAGAATTGAATTATTCGTTAAATTATAGAGGGGAATCATGCAGATCTATTAACGGTTTTGGTGGAAATTTTGGAACAAAATGTGAATCTTCAGGTATATCAGTCAAATATACAGATTCAAAATTTTGATGAACAATAGAAGGATAGATTTCAAGATAAGGGTTACTTGAGAAAAAGGATGTCTAACACTCTCTGATATTTCTCGAAGTCAGAATATTTTCTAGATTTGAATATATCATAAATTGATTAAGATCAGGGTGGCTTCTAGTACGTCTTTTAGGAGAGGTCGGATTGTCCTTCTATGGAGTTGATAGGTGAAATATCAACAACCAAGTTCATGAGGCATTTTCACCATCAGGTCTTAGAGCTTACAATGTACCCAGTAACAATGCCATTTTGAATTTTATCCCTCAAGATATTCCATGATGTTATTTGAATGATGTTGAGGCACCCTAGAGGCCATGAATTAGGATGAATCCTAAGGCCATATTTTCACTAAGATATTTATGAAATGCTTGGGAGGTTTTTTCCTCTCTCTCTCTCTCTCTCTCTCTCTCTCTCTCTCTCTCTCTCTCTCTCTCTCTCTCTCTCTCTCTTCCTCTTTTTAAACTATAGGACCTTAAACAGTCTCATCCTCGAAAAATTCTCTCAACTAGTTGGGTATGTGTTATATTATTTGCATGTGTGTGTGTGGGCACATCAAATTCGACAATTATGTCTAATGATCCCTTGTAGTAGTTTTAGCGGTTTTCTAAATTAATCCCAAATTAATGGATTAGGGTTTTGTTATCTATAGAATACCTAAAAAAATTGTATATATTGTATGGTGAATGGTGAAATTCGATATAATGAAATAAGAAAGGTTTTCCCAGTTTAGGGTTTCTAGTATAAATCTTTGTGTACTATGTGAATGAGACATTGATTAATTTTTGTTTTTCTTAAGAATATATATGCATTGTTGTACTTCACAAGTTTAAAATTTACATGTGGTATCATAGCTCATTTTTGGCTTCAGAGGGATTCCTTTGTTGTTGAGGGTTTGGATCGGTCTTGATAGATCAAGTTTATCTTGGGTATGTGATAAACCTGGGTTTAGTGGGAGCTTTTGCAATGGTGATTTGAGTGTAGAAAGAGGAATGGAAATATATTCTATAATTGACATAGAGAAGTTCAATGGTAAAAACTTTGAGCTATGGAAGCTGAAGATGGAGGACCTTCTTGTAGACAAAGAACAATGGATCGTTGTGGATCCCGGTACACAGCCTACTGGCATACCATATACTAGCACATAGGATACTAGTACACAACCTAATAGTACACAAACTACCAGTACACCACCTACTGGTATGTCGAAGAAAGATTCAGAGAAGTTGGACAGAAGAGCAAGGAGTACTATTCGACTCCGCCTAGAAGATTCGGTGTTGTTGAATGTCTTAGGAGAATCTATAGCTAAGGAACTATAGGATAAGTTGGGGAATTTGTGTCAATCAAAGTCCCTGGTAAACAATTTGTTTCTTTGAAATAAGTTGTATCATCTTAGGATGGAAGATGGAGATTCTGTGACAAACCATCTAAATTCTTTTAATACTCTTGTAAGTCAACTTGTCTTTGTTAATATTATGATTGCAAAAGAAGGTAAGTGTATTACTTTGTTGTTTTATTTTCTAGACTCTTGGGATAATCTGGTTGTAGCAATAGCTAGTACCACTCAATCTACATTGAATTATGAGGATGTAGTTGCATCCTTGTTATCTGAAGAGATGAGGC
>ML777148.1:1284639-1314689 GCA_009831015.1 Picea engelmannii
TTCAGGAAAATATTTGAGGAAATGTTGGAAGTGTGGTAAAACAAGGCATTATAAGAAATATTGCAAGTCTAAGAAGGTTGAAAAACCAAATGGATCTGATAGTACCTCTTCCACAGAGGGGAAAACCTCCACTAAAGAAGGAGGTGATGTATACCTAGCATCTATAGGTACACATGCTGACCATTATGTATGGTTGATAGACTTAGGTGCATCATACCACATGACTCCTCATAGGGAGTGGTTCTCTGAATATGAAAAATATGATGGTGGTGATGTATTCCTAGGAGATGACTCGACAACAAAAATAATGTGACATGGAAGGGTTAAGTTGTTGCTAAAATATGGAAGGATTAGAAAACTCCCTGGGGTTCTTCACATTCCAAAAATATCTAGGAGCCTAATATTTATAAGCAAGTTGGATGATGTAAGAGTGAATACTATATTTGGAAAGAACACTTGCAAGATGGTATGAGGAGAAATGGTGTTGATGAGGGGAATTTAGTGTGGAACTCTTTATAAGTTGTTGGGAAGCATATTACTAATGGTAGTAATATTTCTATTGTCCCATAGCAGAGAAATGAAGGAGACATGATCAATATTGTCCCAGAAAAGAAGACCATGTTTTGGCATCAAAGACTGGGGCATATTGGAGAAAAGTGCCTTCAAACACTACACGGTAAAGGTATGGTTGAAGGTATGGCTAATTTCACTCTAGATTTTGATTTCTGTGAACATTTCATATATGGTAAACAAAATCAAGTAAGATTCCCATCTAGTGCTACAAGAGAAAAGGGGATCTTAGAGTTAATACACAATTATTTGTTTGGACCTGTGCCTGTTCCATAACTAGGTAAGTATGTGTATTATGTTTCATTCATAGATGATTTCTCAAGAAACAAATGGATTTATTTTCTTAGAAAGAAATCTGAGGTATTTGATAAATTTAAAGAGTTTAAGGCTCTGGTAGAAAATCAGACAGAGAAGAAAATAAAGGTATTGAGAACAAATAATGGTGGAGAATTATGCAGAAATGAATTTGAAGAATTCTATAAGAAGTGTGGTATAGCAAGGTAGAAGACTACTCCATACATTCCTCAACGGAATGGAGATGCAGAAAGAATGAACAGGACACTGGTGGAAAAAGCAAGGAGCATGCTCACTGGGGCTAAGTTAGGACATGAATTCTGAGCAGAGGCGGTGGGTACAACATGTTACCTAGTCAATCGATCACCCTCATTAGTGCTGGATGATAAAACTCCACACCAGGTATGGAATGGAAAGAAACCCTCTAGGCTATCTTCAACATCTTAGAGTGTTTGGTTTTGATGCTTATGTACATGTTCCAAAGGAAAATAGGAGTAAGATGGATAAAAAGGCTAAAAAATGTATCTTTATTGGTTATAAAGATGGTGTGAAAGGTTATAATCTTTGGAACCCAGAAACCAAGAATACTGTTTACATTTGAGATGTTGTTTTCAGAGAGGTAAAAGATGTTTCCAAATAGGAATTCCTACCAAGGATAGAAGAACCTGTGAAAATAGAGTTAGGGTTGGATGATGCAAAATATGAATCATCTGAAGAAGATGAAGCAGAAGAAGAAGAATAACCTCATACGCCAATATTGAGGATATCATTGAGAGAAAGAAGGAAACTAGAAAGGTATAGTCCACATGATTTTCATTCCAATTTTTCTTTATCTATTACTGATGATGATCCCATAACTATCAGGTAAGCAGTGAATTCATAGGATAGTAAACTATGGAAGAAGGCCATAGTTGAAGAAACAGATGCCTCAGATAAGAATGGGGCATGGGATATAGTTGAGTTGCCAGCTGGAAGAAAATATGTTGGTAGCAAATGGTTGTTTAAGAAGAATTTTAATGTAGAAGGAAAAGTGGACAAATACAAAGCTCGGCTAGTAGAAAAAGGTTATTCTGAGGTAGAGGGAATTGACTTTGGTGAGATTTTTTCTCCTGTTTCTAAGTTAACTTGTATTAGATTTATTTTATCTATTGCTTCTACTTTTGATCTTGAAGTGGAACAAATGGATGTGAAGACACCATTCCTACATGAGGATCTGGAAGAATAAATCTACATGAAGCATCCAGAATAATTTGTAGTGAAGGGAAATAAAGAGGTGGTCTATAAGATAAAGAAGTCACTATATGGCCTGAAGAAATCACCTTGAATGTGGTACCAAAAGTTTGATACATACATCCTTGGATTGGGATTTGTGAGAAGCGGGGATGATCACTATGTATATTCTAAGCATGTTGGTAATCACTTCATTTATGTAGTGTTGTATGTTGATTACATGTTGCTGGTAGGAAATAACATGGATGTTATCAAGGAGGTGAAATCACAACTATCCTCCAAATTTGACATGAAGGATCTCGGTGTTGCTAACTTCATTCTGGGAATGTAAATTAAAAGAGATCATGCTAACAATAACTTTGGTTGAATTAGAGAAAATATGTTGAGATGATATTGCAGAGGTTTAATATACATGGAAGTAAATCGATCAACGTTCCTATTCCTATAGGTGTAAAGTTATCTGCAGATCAGGGTCCCAAGACACAAGAAGAAGAGGACATGTCCCATGTGTCATATGCCAATGCAGTTGGTAGTTTGATGTATGAAATGGTCTGTAATAGATTGGACATTGCACATGTAGTGGGAGTTTTGAGAAGGTATATGTCAAAACTAGGGATGAAGCATTGGACATCAGTAAAGAGGGTCTTCAGGTATTTGCGTGGCGCTACCAATTATGGATTTGTGCTACCAAGAAAGACCAGGATTGGACATAGTGGTGGACATACATGGATTTGTTGATGCAGACTAGGCTAGAGATCTGGATCATAGAATATCTACAAGTGGGTATGTGTTTAACCTATTTGGAGGAGAAATCAATTGGACAAGAAAAAAACAAGTTGTAGTGGCACTATGAACTACAGAAGTTGAATACATGGAAGACACTCATGCAAGAAAGGAAGCAGTATGGTTACAAAGATTGTGTTCAGGTATTAGGTTGGTACAAAAAGTAGTGAGATTATCTTGTGATAGTCAGAGTGCAATATTCCTGGAAAATAACCCAACTTATCATTCGAGGACAAAGCATATTGATGTTCAGTATCACTTTGTGTGAGACATGGTTGAGGAAAAGAAGGTGTTACTGGAAAAGGTTGACACTTTGAAGAATGTTGCAGATTCATTGAAAAAGTCTATGAGCACATAAAATTTCTCCTGGTTTAGAGTAACAATGGGAATTTATGCCATAGATTGTTGACTATATATAATCCTGTGGACCCCTGGATGAAAAGAAAACAACAAGTGGGAGAATGTTGGGTATGTGTTATATTCTTTCCATGTTTGTGTGTGGGCACGTCAGATTCAAAAACTACATCTGATGATCCCTCATAGTAGTTATCTCTATGTTGTGTGTACCAGGTGCTTCCTACAGGGGTCCTAGGGGGGGCCAAGTATACCCCCCCTAGTTACGCACAACGCCTCGAAATAGTTTTTTCGACGATTTTTTGCTATTTTTAGTGGTTTTCTAAATTAATCCCGGATTAAGGGATTAGGGTTTTGGTATCTACGGAATACCTGAAAAAAATGTATATATTGTATGGTGAATGGTGAAATTTGATATAATGAAATAAGAAAGGTTTTCTCGGTTGAGGGTTTTCGATATAAATCTCTGTGTACTATGTGAATGAGCCATTGATTAATTTATGTTTTTCTTAAGAATCTATATGTGTTGTTGTACTTTACAGGTTTAAAACTTATAGAAATACTAGAGGAATATGTCTATGAGTGTTTCAAACAATCAATATTTAAAAGGAGAATGAAGTGATGAATTGGAATAAAAGCACGATAAACATATAGGGAACTATTGAGAATGAATCATGTAGCTTATGGAAATAGAACATTGTTCTCAGAAATTAAGAATTCAAAAAATCTAATAGGGGTATACAGATCAATAAAATATGAATAAAACAATTAACCTCTTCATACACTGAAACTCAAGGAGGTACCCTATGCATATCATTCAAATGCATAAATAAACGTCAATAAATGGAAATACATTCATAGGAAATCAATTATGTGTCATTACCAAACATCATACAATAATATTGAACACGGAAAAATTTTTGTTGTTCGAGATTTTATAAATCATATTAGATACAAGAAAGAAAAAATGGGAGGAAATGCTTTACAAGAACACAAACACAATAGAATAATTACATATTGAAAATGTAAACACAAGGGATGAATCTTTAGCTTCCTGGTGCATTTATCAACTAATTGTTCTCAACATTTATGGTCAAGCAACTCTAGTTATAAGAAAATATTCAATTCCTCAAAGTAAAAACCCTAACAATGGATTCCCTCATTGTATTTTATTTCTCTCTCTCATTCCCTAAAAATGCTTCTTGAAACCACTTCCATATTCTTGAAACCATTGTTAACTTCTTGATTCTTTCATGGTTTATCTTTGGTAAAACCATAAAAAAACTACCTTAACATGTTGGAATTATGTTATGAGCATATTATGGGGTAGCAAAAACTTTTTAGTCAAAATATACATCACGCCCAATTCCTGCTGAAGATATATCTATAATCAATTCTCCTACTGTTGGGCGCTCAAAATTAAATCTTCACAGGTGTGAGACTCAACATCCATCAGATAAAAATTAGCGAGCAATATTGACTATTGATTTGTTGGCAAATATTTAATAGACAACGAATGCTTGTCATTGATGGCAAGTATAGAAATGAAGATAGACGCTACAGAGAATATTTGAATAAGTCTATAGAGGATTGTTGGCAAAGAATAGCGATGGCAAAGATCAACATGATCAACAACAACAATGATCGTTGGATCAACAATTCAGGATTACCGATGACTATCAAATCTCAATATAGACAAAAAGAGTGCCCAGATATGGAGAATAGATATTGGGCTTTAGATTCGATTGCGAGGATCAACCATCCTAGGATCCATGAGAATATGATCTTTAAAAGTGAAAGGTGAAGCGATTTTATGAAATCACGAAATGATCCTGACTATCAATACACCAAAAGATGTGGATCGTTGATCTAAGATCTAATTTGGAGTTTCACCTATCGCAAATTGGAGTGACAAGAAATTCCATCAAAGGAATCGTGAGATGTGAATTCATGATAAGATATGGACCGTAGATTTATTGAGATCGTGGATCGTTGATCCCATGCCATTTCAGAGTTTCATGAATCATGACTTGGAGAGGCAAGAAACATAAACTCTTAAATTGTGATATGTGAAATCGCGATTTAATCACAACCGTCAGTTCAAGGTTTGTTCTGGACTGTTGATTTGAGATCCATCTCAGAGCTTCACCTATCACGACTTAGAGAGGAAAGAAACATAACCATTGAACTCGTCAGATGAAAAATCATGATTTAATCACACACATCAGATCAAGGTGTGATCTGAATCGTTGATCAAGATCCATCTCAGAACTTTGCATATCGTGCTTTGGAGAGGCAAGAAACATAACCATCGAACTTGCGAGATACAAAATCATGATTTAATTGCAGCCCTCAGATCAAGGTGTGATATGAACCATTGATCCGGCTCCATCTCGGAGCTTCACCTATTGCGACTTGGAGAGTTGAGATGCCTCATATCCAAACTCGCGAGATGTGAGATCCCGATAAGATCTGGACCGTCGGATCTATGGAGATTTCAATTGTCGATCAGATGAAGTTTATAAACTCGTGAAAAGTTTATAAGCTCCATTTTAGGGTTTCAGGGATCACCACTTGGAGAGTCGAGATGCCTCATCTCCATATTCATGAGATGAAAATTCGTGAAAAGCACTTTATACATAATCACTTGGTCATGACCATGGCCATATAATGGAAGGAGCTAGTGCAGAAAAGATCTGTATCAGAATTTCGGAGATCACGACATGAACTTTCGAGACACTTGGCCACAGGAATTCCAAAATAGAAAAAACTGATTTAAAGGCAAGATTGATAAATTTCATCCAATGGTGCAGATAAAATTGAATATGATCGGAGGGCTTTTGTTCTCTCTCACAGTTAAATCATCAGTTATGAATCTATTAGCTAAACTAAGTCATGATTCTTGATCAATTGGCGTTTTAGTTTCTTAGACAGTTTTCTTTTGCAGAAGAAGATGCGAAGTGTAACTACTGTGGGCATTGTGCATAAATGAAGAAGAGATATATTTTACGTGGTTGGTTGTTCTAGATGAAAAATGAATTAAATAGTGAGAAAGGGAAAATCAGAGTATGCACAGTGTGAGACTGAAAAATGTGCGCAATGTGAGATAAAAATCAGAGAAGAGTAACATATGTGGAATAAACATGAAGCAGAGAAGAATTATAGAACAAGTTGAAACATAGAAGAATTGCAGAACAGACAAAGGAAGAGAAGAATTGCAGAACAATTAAGAAAACTAGATTTACAGAATAAAGAAAAAGTTGTAAGAATCAATTTATCTATGTAGCTGGTTGTTTAATTATTCATTTCATATTCCAGGGTGGTTGGGAGGTGATAGGGAGGAATTTTGTCCTCAGAGGTTCAAGTGGGTGCTTGAACATAGGGAGTTGGTGCTTCCTTCTACTTGGTGCTAGAGAAACCAGGGAGTTGGTGCTTCCTTCTAGTGGTTGCTAGAGAAAAATAGAGAGTTAGTGCTCTTAATAAGTTGTAGCTTGCAAAATAGAGGTAGCAGCCTCACATTGAGTTGGTGCTCAGTTATAGATGATGTACAAAACTTAAAAGATTGCCTATCATTTAGAAGAGGAAGATGTTTTCTCCCTTTATGGGTTTCTTTGTGAAAATCTGTCTCTGTGTATACCTTGTGTGATTGAAGCTCATTACTTTTATTGTCCATATGTTGTATAATGTTTATGATAACTTGAAGAAATATTAATAATGTATTAATAGACTTAAAATTTCTTAAGCTCAATAACAACTGATTCAACCCCCCCTCTTAGTTGTCGTAGTAATTTCAAAAATTGGTATCAGAGCAAGTTCCTTTTATTCAATGGTAGATCTGTAAGCTTAAACATGACAATTCATGAAGGGAATTTAGCCTCTAAGCCCCCTCTGTTTGATGGAACAAATTTTTCCTTCTGGAAGATTAGAATGAGAACATACTTAATGGCCTTGGGTGTTGATGTTTGGGATTTAGTAGAGACTGGATATACAAAGCCTGTTGTGCTAGCCTCCAAGGATGATAAGTTAGAGTTTAGTTTTAATGCTAAAGGAATGAATGCTATCTTGAATGGACTTGTTGAAGCTGAGTTTGTAAAGGTGATGCATCTTGAAACTGCCAAAGCAATGTGGGATAAACTTATTAGCAGTTATGAAAGAAATGAGAAAGTAAAAGATGCCAAACTTCAAACATATAGATTGAAATTTGAACAACTAAAGATGAATGAAGATGAAACAATTAGGAAGTATTTTTTGAGAGTTGAAGAACTTGTAAATGCCATGAAGGGTCTTGGTGAGAATTTTGATGCTCACTCTTAGTTCAGAAGATTTTAAGATCTTTGCCTGATAAATTTAATCCAAAAGTCTATGCAATAGAAGACTTAAATGATCTCAAAACCTTGTCCATTGATCAACTTCTAGGAACTTTAACTGCATATGAAATGAGAATTAGCAAAGATAAATACAGTACTAGAGAAGCATCTTTTAAAGCAGACAAGAATACTGATTCAGAATTAGATGATATTGAGGCAAAATTTGTGAGAAGGTTAAAGAAAGGATTAGGAAAATATCAAGGGAAGTTGCCATTCAAATGCTTTAACTGTGGTAAGATATGTCATTTTTCATATAAGTGTCCCCATCAGAAAAAGGACCAAAACTCTGATGATGAAAATAAGTACAAATACAATAAATATAATAAGAAGAAAAGTTTGGTTGCAAATAATGACAATTCCTCATAAGACATTGATAGTGACTCTTCTTGTGAAGATAAGGAAAATGACTTCATGCTTATGGCCAAAGAGGATTATGATAATAAAATAATAGGCAGTGATGATAATGATGAAGAAGATGTGTTTGATATGGAAGGAGAACTGATCAATGCACTGGAAGAAATTGAAAGACTCGGAATTAAGAACAGAAAACAAAAACAATTGTTGATACAGTTCGAGAAAGAAAGTAAAAAACCTGATGAAGACTTTGCTCTACTGAAAGTGTAATTAGAAGAGGCAAAGAAAATAGAAGACATATTGAAACAACAATTGTCAAAGAATAAAGTTAGGTGTGAAGCCTTAGACGAAGAGATAGTAAAATCCAGAAAAGAAATGGAGAAGTTTAAAGGATTGTATCACCAAAATCTGCCAAGTATTAAAGCCTCAGAAGGATTAACCTCCATTCTAAATCAACAAAGAAATTCAAAATTGAAAGCTGGATTGGGATATGAAGAAGGATCAAGTAGTGATCATCCAAGTAATACAGAGTCTATCAAGTTTGTCAAATCCTCAAACATTGACAATAGTCACTCTGCAGAAACAAAGAAAGAAAATTAGCCACCAAGAAGGAATGAAAGAAAAAGCACCAGAACCAAATTTGTAGACCAAAAAGATAATCGACATGAAAGAAATCGACGTCCTCAAAGAAGACAAAAATTTTCAAGGTACAAAGATTTTTTCTATGGTTATTTTTTTTTCTTCTCTAATTTTGGTCACAAAGCTATAAACTGTTCTTTAAGATTTAGATATGAACAATCAATATTTTCAATGAATAACTATCTTCCACAAAAAAGATTTAGACAACCAAGCAACAAACAATCACAGACTATAAATCATGTGATGACTGGGAGAAGGACACAGGTGAAACACAACAATAGTTATGAGCATAACAATCATTATGATCTATTATTCAGTGAGCCAGAATGTTATAACTATCATAATTATGGACATAAAGTTGCAGACTGTTTCTTAAGTAAATACAATCCAGACTTGAACCCCACTGCTGAAAATGTCAAGGTTTGGAAGAAGAAAGCAGATGATAAGTGTGGACTAGTATTATCGGCCCAAAAACAAATGAATCCCTGGTATATTGACAGTGGATGTTCCAAACATATGACTAGAGACAAAAGTAAGTTTCTAACTCTAAGTGACAACAAATCAGGGAATGTAACTTTTGGAAATGATGCACCAAGAAAAATAAAAGGTAAAGGAATGGTAAGTCTGAGTAATGGAAAAGGAAAATCTCAAGATGTGTTGTTTGTAGATGGTCTGAAACATAATCTACTAAGTGTCAGTCAAGTTTGTGACAAAGGATGTGAAGTTATTTTTACTTCTAATGACTGTAAAATAAAGGCTTTGAGTTCAGGACAATTGATTGCAAAAGGGACAAGAATAGAAAATAATGTCTATGTGTTAAAAGAAGAAAAAGAAGAATGTCACTTAAGAAAATATGATGAAAGTTGGTTGTGGCATAGGAGACTTGGTCACCTAAATTTTGATCACATAATCAAACTCAAAAACAATGGGGCAGTAAAAGATCTTTTGAGGATATCAAAGCCATATGACTCTGTTTGTAAACCCTGTCAGATAGGAAATCTTACTCACACTCAGTTCAAATCTAAAAACTTTCCTTCAACAAAAAAACCTCTCCAGTTAGTACATATGGATATATGCAGGCCATCAAGGAAAGAAGGTACAGGAAAATAAAATTACTTTATGTTGATTATTGATGACTATTCTAGACTAACTTGGGTTGCTTTTTTGAAAGAAAAATCTGAAGCATTTGAAAAATTCAAAGTGTTTAAGGCTTTGACTGAGAATCAAACAGGAAAAATATTAAAGGAAGTAAGGTCTGATTGAGGAGGAGAGTTTAGTTCAAGGAATTTCAAAGAGTTATGTGATAAACATGGGATCAAAGGAGAGTACACACTTCCAAGGAATCCATAACAAAATGGACTTGTTGAGAGGCAGAATAGGTCAGTACAACAAATGGAAAGATCAATGATGAATGAAAGGAACATACCTCATACATATTGGGTGGAAGCAATTCATACATATGTTCATATCCTTAACAAATCTCATCTCAGGCCACACAGTGACAAGACTCCTTATGAACTATGGTTTGTAAGACTTGCTTCAATCAAGCATTTTAAAATCTTCAGGAGTAAATTTTATATAAAGAACAATGATGGAAATATTGGCAAATATGATGAGAGGGCTGATGAAGGTATCTTCTTGGGTTATGCTACAAATAGTAAAGGGTATAGATACTACAATAAGAGATTGCATAAACTAGTTGATTGTATAGATATAAAAGTTGATGAAGAAATCCCAGTCAGAAATGTAAGCAGTGTTGAACCAAGGACAAAATATATAGTTGAAGATGAAGATGAATAGGTCCAAGGATCAGAAAAGGAAGAATCTGAATCAGATGAAGATACTAATACTCAGACTGACACAAATCGGCAGAAAGAAGCAAAATCACCTCTCAGAATTATTAGAAAGAATCATCCTGAAAATCAAATAATTGGGGATATAAATAAAGGACTTCAGACAAGAAGGAAATTGATTAAAGACTTAGAACAAACTCATGTTTCCTTTCTATCTATGACTGAACCTAAAATTTTTGAGGAAGCTAGCTAGGATGATGATTGGATTAGAAAAATGAATGAAGAGCTTGATCAAATTGAAAAGAAAAATACTTGGGAGCTTGTCCCTAGACCTAAAGATTGTAATAGCTTCTAAATGGGTGTTCAAAAATAAAATGAATGAAAAAGGGCAAGTTGTTAGAAATAAAGCCATATTGGTTTGTAAAGGATATGCACAAGTTGAAGGTCAGGACTTTGATGAAACTTTTTCACCAGTGGCAAGATTGGAAGCCATCATAATGTTTCTTTCTTATTCATGTCATAAAAACTTTAAATTTTATCATATGGATGTTAAGTCACATTTCTTAATGGAGATCTAGAGGAAGAAGTATATATGGAGCAACCTGAAGGATTCTCATTAACAGATAATCCTAATTATGTTTGTAAGATGAAGAATGCCTTATACAGACTAAAATAAGCACCACGAGCTTGGTATTATAGGATGGACAATTTTTTACAAGAAAAGGGGTTCAAGAAAGGTATTGTTGATAGTAACCTTTACATTAAGTCTGAAGGTGATAATTTACTAGCTGTTTTGGTTTATGTAGATGATATTATTTTTATCTGTACTAATGAATCATCTGTCTAGTGGTTTGCTAAATCTATGCAAATAGAATTTGAAATGTCCATGATAGGACAAATACCATATTTTCTTGGCTTACAAGTAAAACAAAGTTTTGCAGGAATATTTATTTCTCAAGAAAAATATTTGAAAGAGATGTTGAAGAAATTTCAGATGGAAGATTCCTCTCCAGTTAGCACACCTATGGTGGTTGGTTGCAAGATGAGTAAAGATGATATCTCACTTGATGTTGATCAAAGGACATATCACTCTATGATATGTAGTCTTCTATACATCACAACATCTCGTCCTGATATAATGCAAGCTATTGGAATGGTAGGTCATTATCATTCTGCTCCTAAACAAAGTCATTTGGTAGCTGTCAAAAGGATATTCAAATACTTGAAGGGAAAAATGACTTATGGTCTGTAGTATCCCAGAAATTAGAATTTCCAGTTAACTGCTTATTCAAATGCAGATTGGGCAAACTGTGTTGATGAGAGAAAAAGCACCAGTGGAGGAGCATTCTTTCTGGGTGACTCCTTAGTAGCATGTCTTAGTAAAAAGCAAGGATCCATTTCATTATCAAATATAGAGGTAGAATACATTGTTGTTGCTACTTGTTGCACACAAATTTTATGGATGGTACAAACTCTTGCAGATTTGAAGGTAACTTACACTGATCCCATTCCAATTCACTGTGATAACACCAGTGCCATTAGTGTCTCCAAGAATCTTGTTCTCCATTCCAATACTAAGCATATTCCAATAAAGTACCATTTTCTCAGAGAACAAGTTACAAACATAATTGTTCAACTGAATTATATACCTTCTACAGAACAAATTGCAGATATATTTACAAAACCATTAGCACCAACCCCTTTTGGATATCTTCGTCAAAAGTTGTGGGTTATAATTTCTTGTGTCTAATCTGTTCACCTGGTCAACGAGAGTACTTATTGAATATCTGGTGTATTTCCAAGATTCTCATAGTTGACAGGGGGAGTATGTTTTGCAACAGCTCAGGGAGAGCATGTTTCTTCTTTGACATTGATGTCAAAGGGGGAGAAAAGAGTCTAAGAGGAGAGGAGAGTCTGAATGCATGTGGGTGCTTGTGTTTCCATCAATGCCAAAGGGGGAGATTGTTGGAAAATATTTAATAGATAGTGAATGCTTGTCATTGATGGAAAGTACATCAATGAAGATAGATGTTGCAGAGAGGATTCAAATAAGCGTGCATAGGATTGTTGGAAAATAATAGCGATGACAAAAATCAACATGATCAACAACAATAGTGATCATTGGATCAACAATTCAGAGTTCCCGATGACTGTCAGATCTCAATATAGACAAGAAGAGTGCGTAGATATGGAGAATAGATCTCAGGTGTTAGATCTGAGCATGAGGATCGACCATCGTAGGATCTAGGAGAATATTCACTATCTTTAAAAGTGCAAGGTGAAGTGAGTTTACAAAATCATGAAAAGATCCTGATCATCAATACACCAAAAGATTTGAACCGTTGATATAAGCTCTAATTCGGAGTTTCGCCTATCGCAAATTGGAGTAACAAGAACTTCCATTGAAGGAATAGTGAGATGTGAATTCACGATAAGTTCTGGACCGTAGATTTATCGATATCATGGACCATTGATCCCACACCATTTCGGAGTTTCACGAATCTAGACTTGGAGAGGCAAGAAACATAAACGCTAAAATCGTGATATGCGAAATCGCAATTTAATCCCAGCCGTCAGTTCGAGGTTTGTTCTAGACCATTGATATGAGCTCCATCTCGAAGATTTTCCTATCACAACCTGGAGAGGCAAGAAACATAACCACTGAACTCGTGAGATGTGAAATCATGATTTAATCGCAGTCATCAAAATAAGGTGTGATCTGGACCGTTGATCAAGCTCCATCTCAGAGCTTTGCCTATCGAGACTTGGAGAGGGAAGAAACATAACCACTGAACTCACAAGATGAAAAATCATGATTTAATTGTAGCCATCAGATCAAGGTGTGATCTAAACCATTGATCCGGCTCCATCTCAGAGCTTCGCCTATCGTGACATGGAGAGTTGAGATGCCTCATATCCAAACTCGTGAGATGTGAGATCGTCATAAGATCTGGACTGTTGGATCTAAGGATATTTAAATCATCGATTAGATGAAGTTTATAAACTCACGAAGTGCCTTTTTGGCATAACCTATGGTCACTGCTGGTGGTCACAAGAAGGGAAGGAGTCAGTTCTGATAAGATCAATTTTAGGGTTTCAGGCATAGAGACTTGGAGAGTCGAGATGCCTCATCTACAGATTCACAAGATGCAAATTTGTGAAAAGCACTTTATGCATAAGCGCTTGGTCATGACCATGGTCATATAATGGAAGGAGCTAGTGCAGAAAATCTCTGTATCAGAATTTCAGAGATCGTGACATGAAGTGTCGAGACACTTGGCCACAGGAATTCCAAAATGCTGAAAACCGATTTAAAGGAAAGATTAATAAAGTTCATACACCGATGGAAATATACTTGAATATGATCGGAGGTCTTCTATTCTCTCTCACAATTAAATCATAAGTTATGAATCTGTTAGCTAAACTGAGTCATGATTCTTGATCAGTTGGTGTTTCAGTTGCTTAGACGGATTTCTTTTGCCAAAGAAGATGCAAAGTGTAACTGTTGTGGGCATTGTGCATATATAAAGAAGAGATAGATTGTGCGTGATTGGTTTTTCTGGATGGAAAATGAATTAAAATAGTGAGAAAGGGAAAATCAGAGTATGCGCAGTGTGAGACTGAAAAATGTGCGCAATGTGAGATAAAACTCAGAGAAGAGTAACAAATGAGGAATATACCTGAAGTAGAGAAAAATGATAGAACAAGTTGAAACAGAGAAGAATTGCATAACAGACAAAGGAAGAGAATAATTGCGGAACAGTTAAGAAAACCATATTTACAAAACAAAGAAGAAGTGGTAAGAATCGATTTATCTGTGTAGCTGGTTGTTTAATTATTCATTTCATATTCCAGGGTGGTTGGGAGGTGCTAGGGAGGATTTTTTTCCTCAGAGGTTCAAGTGGGTGCTTGAACACAGGGAGTTGGTGCTTCCTTCTAGTTGGTGCTAGAGAAACCAGGGAGTTGGTGCTTCCTTCTAGTGGGTGCTAGAGAAAAACAGAGAGTTGGTGCTCTAAGCAAGTTACATCTTGCAAAATAGAGGTAGAAAACTCACATTGAGTTGGTGCTCAATTATAGATGATGTAAAAAACTTAAAAGACTGCCTATCATTTAGAAGAAGAAGAAGTTTTCTCCCTTTATGGGTTTCCTCATGAAAACTTGTCTCTGTGTATACCTTATGTGTGATTTATGCTCATTACTTTTATTGTCCATATGTTGTATAATATTGATGATCACTTGAAGAAAGATTAAGAATGTATTAATAGACTTAAAATTGTTTAAGATCAATAAAAACTGATTCAACCCCCCCTCTTATTTGTCTTAGTAATTTCAACATGATCTTTAAACAAAATTCTTCATGCCATTGGGAAATTATCCTTAATGCTTGGTGTATCTTCGATTGAGGTTTCAACTATCGGGGAATAGTTTTGATCAAATATGAGACATACATATTGGAACAAATATGATCCTTCCATCACAAACTTGATTTAATCTATGCCATTTATATGTGGACTAATGAGCCCAATATACCTTGAAATAAAGAATTTAAACTGGACCATTAATCTGAAAAATGATCAGATATGAGTCTCTAATCAACTAAACCTGCCCCTTCCTTAACTACATTGTCGTTGGGATGATTAGGGATAAATTATGTTTGGGAAATTTCATCATGTTTCATCCACAATGAAATCCATGATGATGTCCATAGTTAATTTATTTTGAAAACCAGGAGAGTCGTTGAGTTGGACTCGACTAAAATCTAGAAATGAACAAGGCATTAACCAGTTCATCCTGACGTCACAATGGATACATTGTGATTTTCTATTAGCTCATGATGGCACTGAATAGTACAATAACAATACTTTTGTCACCCATTTTGGTGTTTGACCTGTGCATCCGGTGGGTTTCTTGTTGTTATGGTAAAGTTCCCCTTGCAGACAAGTGAAACCCCCCTTTGGATCAAGACCCCTTCTTTGACCCAAAGAGAGAATAAAACAAATGGACACTAACTTCCATTTATAACACTTCAAAAATCATAGTAGTAGGAAAGAGATGGATGAGATACCTTTTTAAAATGATTTTCCTCACTTCTCCATCCTTTGACCTTCTTGACCAAGGTCCTATGCATAATATAGGACCTACAATGAATAAAGACGAATCTCATTTTTTCTACTCTATATTGTTAGGTGACAATATATCCATATTTGATGACTCTCACAATAATAGACATGCATGAGCCAATGGCACAAAACATGAAGGGGATATTCCAATTTATTTATTAATAGAAATCCATAGTGAAGCACTTACAATCCAATGTTGACATTGCAACAACTCCTCTAAGGTTTCCTATCCATCCCTCTCCCAAATGTCTCAACATACAAATTATGATGCTCTCATGGATTCTCCTCCCCTTTCACATTGGAATTCACTCATTATATGGGATTTGGAAGCTTAAACACCATGAATTATTTTGGGAAATGGTTGAGGATTTAGCTCCACAAGTTGGGATTTGGTGCCTAGGATGGAGAAAAGAGATATGTCTCAAATCCTTGACCTCATATTCTAGGAATAAACCCTTATAATAAGGTGGTCTATCCATAACTCCCTTTGACCACTTCAAATTTCACTCAAAACAGAGCATAGAGCATTGACAATGCTCCCTGTACATGGGTAGGGGAGTGTTGACACGAGTTCAACTCTGCCTATACATGGGTAGGGGAGCATTGTCCTTCAAAAAAGGTCAAAATATAAAGGTAAAAGGTATTGTTTTGACCTTCTCATGATGTGTTTTTATCCTCCACAATGACTAAGTATTATGACAAATGTTCTATCATTGTGCCTAAGTTGCGACACTTAAACAAGTACATGCAACACTTAGTAAGGTGCATACGAAACTTGATAAAGTGCATGTGGCACTTATTAATGTGCATACAACACTTGATAAAGTGCATGTGACAATTAGAAAGGTGCATACGACACTTAAGTGAGACATTTGCTGGTGTGACATTTAGGTGTGTAATAGATTCCCCCTAAATTGTGAGGTTAGAGGAGAAATAGATGGCCAAAATGCTTTGCAAAAATATTAATGAAAGGGAACTGGAGTAATAAAGCTTGGAGAAAGTTCCAAACACACATCAAACAATATATCTGTATCACCCCTGAGGAAAGCATACCTATGGTAAAAATAAACTGACTCAAAGCATGGCCACTAATGAATACACTACGGATCAATGAAAACATTGAATAAGGATATGGCCACCAAAGATACAATGTGGATCCATAACTCCATGACATGATATGATCATAGACAAGAAATAATATATAGTGGAGCTATGATATGAAAAAAACAAATCCATGGACCAATAGAAAGTGGATCTATGTGACAACATATACATCACTGAGATTTCCAATATTATGGTTATACTCGAATATACTACATACTCAAATGATCTCCAATGTAGCCTAGGAAAAACATATAACAAACTGAGCACCCAACCCAGGGGCTTCATATTGATCCTAAAATAGTACGAATCTATCCATGCGAATAGAGGTCTCGATTTTGAACATGTTAGAAACCACTTGATTACTTGTCATTGATGTATATCTTTAAGAAGTGTGAGGGAAATCACCAATGCTAACAATGATTCCCAAGATACCCTAGTACATTCCAGTGAATATGAAAAAATGAGATAAATTTGTACATAATTGGAATCATTCAATTAGATGTAAATAATGTAAACCTACTATCGAAAGTGAGGAGACCTGCAATTGAGGCATGCATGTTCTAAGGTAATAACTAGTTTCTAAGACTAATTCCCAGATAATGTGTTGGAGTCAACATGTAAAGACTTCTTGAAGGAGGCCCATGATGTTTCCCCCATCCGACACAAAAAACTGAAATAGGGAAGTGATGTAATATGATATATAAAATGAGTATGGATTGAAACAAGGATGAAATATGGTAATACTGCAGAGTGGCTGGTTTGAAGTGAAACTTCCCTTGAACATTGCGAGGCATAAAAAATTACTTGGAAAAATTAACTCAACAAGGACGAAGAACATAATGTGATGATAATCATGGTTCTCTTCAACTTGAATGAAAAATTATAATGACACATAGAATGGGTATGACTCAGAGACAAGAAGATTACCCAATTGTAAGAAAAGATGAAAACAGGCGTCATGTTCAAGAGAAGGAAGAAACAATAGGAATAATGATTACCATAAATTTGACCCACTTCCTTCAATTTCCCCCCCACCATGAATGGTGAGTACCTATTTGTTTTTTAATGAGATTGAGGAGGATAAAATATGCCTAGTATAGCTCATCTTCGATGAGTCCCTCATCACATTTTTAAGAAACTTGAAGGAGTGGTTTGGTCCCGTATGGGTCCTCCAATGCATAATTTTATGATCCCAAAGAAGGAAATATCGATGGTATTTTCATGTTTATAGAGTCTGAAAAGATCTTAAAGATGACTCCATGGGTTTTATTTTTCATAAATTTAGTCCCTCAAGCCTGAAAATGTGTAAAACAATACAAGGGAGAACTCTTTTAGTTGAGGTTGACTAGATTGTTCCTTTTATGTAAGTAGTCCATCCAGTCTGAAAAAGGGTTAAACTTTTACCAAATAGATTCCCTTTCAAACCTTTTAATGAGTGTGAAACGAAAAAATCTCACTCAAGAATCTTTTCATGTTTAGGGAGTCTAAAAAGAGTTTAAAGAACACTCCAAAGAGTTTTTTTTCATATATTTTTTACTAGCCCTAAAAAGTGATAAAAATATACTTGATTGTACTCAAAAGAGTTCCTTTTTCTTTAAGTTTTTACAAGCCTGAAAAAGTGATAAAAATATGCTCAGTTGTCTTCTTAATATTTACACCAAAAGAGAACTATTCTAGGGGTCGTTTTCATTTCTACACAATATTGAAACAGAGAAAAACTATGCTTGGGTAGGTTTCATTTTTACATAATCTTGAAATAGAGAAAAACAATGCTTTTGGTTGGCTTCATTTTTAAATGAGATTGAAACAAAGAATAAAACTATTCTTGGATGATACCCATTAGCAGGTTTTATTCCTAACATGATTTTCATAGGTTTTTACTTTCCCCCCAGCATGATCGACCTAGGCTAGCGGCTTATCTCCATCATGATTTCCAGAGGATAGAGACATGCACCCCAAGATTCGTTTCATCTGTTGACTCTTCTTCTGCACCTAAAACAACACCCATATAATAATAGGACTAGTCTTACCAAAGAGGGGGGAATACAGAGGATCAAATGACATAGGAAGATGAAATGAAGGTTTAGGTACGAGATCTGGTGGAAGAATCGACTTAATTGGAGTTTTTTTTTTTCATTTTTTAATGAACTTGACACGTACATTGAACCATTCTCATCAGTATCTTTTTCATTTTTTAACGAGCTTGATACAGAAACAAAACTATTCTCATGATTGTCTATTTATTTTTTTATTGAGCTTGACACAGGAAAATAACTATGCTCATTGTCATCCATTTCATTTTTTTAACTAGCTTGAAATAGGAGAAGAACTATGCTCACAATCCTCTATTTGATTTTTTAATGAGCTTGACATAGAAACGAGAAATTTGATCGAGCATTTGTTTCACTTTTTAATGATCTTGACACAAGAAAAAAACTATGCTCGTAATCCTCTATTTCATTTTTTAACGAGGTTGACGTAGAAATAAGAACTTTGCTCGAAACCCTAGACCATTACTCTCAAGAGGTATTCATCATATGTAATAATAATACATTGGAAGGAATACATGTAAAGGGACTAAGTAGGGGTAACAAGGGGAATATTAGACTCCAAATCCCCTATTGAGTGGTTAACCATGACAACTATCAGATACAATTCTAAATAAGGACATCATACAGAGAGAGGATCCTTCTCATTCAGAGTTTGTTTGATTCCTTTTGTCACTTGGGTGAGAAAAAAGAGGACCCTTGATTTCTTAGTTTCCATAGATAAAAAAAATAGAACAATGGTTAGTAGGTTAGTGAACCTCCAATCAAATAAGCATATATATATATATATATAATGATTAACAAAGAAAACTAAACTAAACAACTATCAACAAATGATGGATGACATTGAACACAAAGAGTGGTTACCCAATAGAGAATGGTCTTTTGAAATTGAGATCACCAAGAGGGGAAATGTGGGATTTATGAATCCCCTATTCCTCCTAAGAGAGGGCTCTTGAATCCATCAAAGTGGATCTTATACTCTCCTATTTTTTATTGAAAATGGTGAATAAATCTATGTAAAATCCTTCCAATAGGTGGAAAGATTTCCCTATTCTATAATTTCTCAAGCTATTTTTAAGAGAACAAATGGCTTCTCCAAGATTATTTGGACAACATAAAAATGCTATTAACTTCTTCTATTTTTGCATACAATCGCCCTCTATTTATAGAACCATAATAATCTATTTGATAACTTGCTCCAAGTATGAATGGAAGGAATCTTTGAGTTACATCCCATCTTTTTATTCATCCTAAGGAAATATTTTGGGTCGATCTTGGGGTCTTGTCTTGAATTACATCACCCTGGAAGTGTTTGAGGCCAGACAAAATTCATAAATGCATCATTTCCACATCCACGTGGGTTTATTCATGCACATTTGTGCATACCATGTAATTTTCATATTTGGAGTTTTTTTGTCCCGCAAAGATGTGCGTGCGCCCACTTTGTTGGAAGTGAGCACAACTTTATGAATTTTCTGCATATTTTTGGTCATCTTTCTATAGTTGATTATGTAAATTTTGGGAGTATGTTTGACTGTGTTGGTTGTTTCTTCTTCCATTGTGTGTATTTATACTAGCAATTTTTTGGTGATAACAAATTCCCCATGATGTGTGAGGTTAGGAGCATATGTATAGCCAAAATACATCAATGTTTATTTCACTGGCATTTCCATAACGTAGGAGAGTTGTAGCAACTACTGAGAGGAACTGTGAGAGTGATCCATTGGAGGAAAAGGGGATTCAAAATGAGAAAAATATTCTCCAAAAGACGGAAATGAAAAGTTGTGTACAAACAAGGAGAACATGCCCCATGCTTGTGTCATGAAACCATATATGAGATGACAAAAACTAAATATTGTTGATGAAGTAGATGTTTGCAACACCCTCAATGGCATCAAACAATGGAATATTACAGTTATGTTTATTGAATAGGATCTAAATGGAGGTATGAATAACTCAAAGGCATTGATGGCCTATAATATTCATAGTTATTCAACAATTACTTGCAACTGCAATAGTTGCATAGTAAGACCCACTGTGACATGAAATTTTTTTGAGGTCGAATGTCATGGGGGTGAACAACATTAGAAAGGAATGGGAACTCTTTCTCTATCATCCAAGACATAATCAATAATAGGGTAATGAGAGCCAAGATACTATCATACTCTTGGAAAATTGTGCTAACGTTGACGGGGAATGGGCGTGACTGCATGAAGCAAAAGGATTCTCGACATCGATTTGATAAAAAATGTATCAAATGATGAATGGAGGAGTGGAAGGATGAAATGGTGACATGAACGAAAATCAATATGTATGGGACTCGAGGAAGTCACTTGGTTGGGGGAAAGTGGAATGATGGAAATAATCATAAAAAATGATATGGTGTCAGGGGAATGACATGTTATTGGGGTAACTCTATTGAATGGTTGAGACTGCAAAGGAGTGGATGATAAGTAAAAAAACATTTTGGGGGGACAAGTGTGTCGATGATATTCGATATTTGGGCTATGATATGGATATCTTTGCAAAGGTTTTGAGGAAAGGGTAATGCCCCAATCAAGGGATACATGGGTTTTTGTGTGCCAAAGAAAAAGATTCCATCAGTTGCGATGAAAAAAATGTATTCTACTTGTTGGAATTTGAAATGTGCTTTATACAATTACCAAATAAATAAATAATATTTGGGATGAAATTACACATATAGAAATGGGTTCCTCAGTGAAGGGTGTATTGGCCTCATGGGGCACAAGTAGGGAAATCTACGTGATGAAGGGTGGGAGCCCCATTGGTGGGTTTTTCTACTAGGTGGATGGATGGAGGATGAAATTGTAGATGGGAAATTGATGTTGGATGAGATGGAGGCTTAATAATAATTCATATGTGCATTTAATGTAACCAAAAATATAATGTGGGAGTCCATGATGGAGTGGTTAACATGATGATGAGGAAGAAGTGTGAGGTTCTTACTCTGGGGTGTAACACTACCAAGGCTCCCAAGCCTAATGGATAAAACAACATGAGTGTTGATATGCTAAGGGGTAAATATATCTGAGACAACTCAAGGAGGTGAAAATGCTACTGGTTGACTATACATGAATGAA
The DNA here is from genome assembly GCA_009831015.1 of Picea engelmannii. NCBI lineage: Eukaryota > Viridiplantae > Streptophyta > Pinopsida > Pinales > Pinaceae > Picea > Picea engelmannii. The sequence continues at coordinate 1,306,400 of ML777148.1, forward strand.
ATGTAAGTGATGATATTGCATATTTGAGTGTTCAGATCTTAAGGTTAAATGTCAAGAAGGTATAACTTGGATATAAAATTGTTTGTAGTGGGTGTGAGTGCATGGTAGTTTTTAAAATATACTTGAAGGGTATGTAGGGTGATTGAGGATAAAGTGATGATGGGTTCACATGATAAGTACATGTATCTACAAAAACAAAATACCCAACGTGAACAATATAAGATAAATAAGAACATATGACATTTATTTGATGATTAATGGACAATAAACATGCACACTTGACTTTGGGGTGCCAAAATGGGTCCCCGGGGCTTGTATGGTAAAATTGAGAACAAAGGATGATGATGTGTAGAGGACTGAATCAGGATACCATTGCCACAAATGGTGTGAGAAACATAGCTCCCGAGCTTCCGAACGAGGGAGTTAAATATTGGGAAAGGGGCATATCTATGGGTGTGGGGCCCATAATACTACCTCATTTGTAATCGTGTGAGTTGAGGTGTGATATTTGATATGTGTTTGGTTCAAAGAGGTACAATGATATGAGGACTCAATTCCATCTTGTGAGAGAGCCAGATAAGCTATCAAAACCTCTTGCATAGTTTAGGTTTGTTTTGGGTGGGGTTTGGGGCTAAATAAATGGTTGTATGATCATTTTTTAGGGTGGGTAGGAGGGTCCACGTGGGAAATTGGTGGGTTTGATGGGAATTATTCACATCACTATGGAATGGAAATGACTAATGGGGTCAAAGGAAGGAGGTTGGTACATGGAGGTGTTATGATGTGATTGATAGGAGGGGTATTTTTCAAGGCCTAGTCCAATGGAGGTTGAACTTGTGGTGTAATTGTTGGGATGGAATCCCTATGGCATGTTAATCCTTCAATAATGAGTGGGTACCTATACATGTAATGATCCATATGGTAACATACTGCATAGAGGCATCACAAACGTCCATTTACTAATGTGGAGACATAGTAAATGGATTGATTGCTAGTAGTAGTGTGGTTAACTTGAGAGGGATCCGACAGTGGTATTTGCGTCATTTCTCTCAGAGACTCCCAAAATGTAGGGATAGTAGAGAAATCATGTGTGTATGGTTTATATTTCTAGCATAGGGCTCATGTGTGGTTGGTATACAAAGCCTTTTTCTTCATGAAAGAGGATTTTGCTGGGGTATGTGTAATTACAGGGGTAGGGAGTAGGGGTGTTGTTTTGCAAAGATGAATGCGATTTCATAATTCATGCAATTCAGGGAAAAGGTGGGTAGGGTGTCCAAAATTAGTGAAAAGTGTGCATGGGGGTTGGACGCATGGTGGGGAAGGGAGTATGGGTTATTTATTCCTCTTGGTGCCTTGTTGGTTGGTGGAATTTCCCCCCTTGCAAGTGTCTTGGTTTCCTTTTGTTCTAGCATTAACCTAAACTATTCTACTGATTAGGTGGGTGGACGGTTGATATACTGGTTGTGGACCTAAAAATGTAGGCTAAGGTGGGAGGGATTTGCTTGGTACCATATCTGGTGATTTGAGATACCAAATAGGGATATCTATCACCATATTTGGTAAGGTGAGTGTAGAAGCAACCTGGTATGTTGTTACTCTAGAGGGGGGTAAAAGAAGGGTATTTGGGTAGTGTCTTGTCATATTGTTTCCCTTATAGGGATTTGACCTATCATTGGCACGTTTTTAGGTAATTCCCCTTGGGAAGGTTGTAAGGGGGGTTCCTCTGTAAGTTCTTGTGATGTAGGGGTAGGGTTGGAGGTGCAACTCAACGATTCCTTGAGGGGAGGGTCATCATGAAAGTCTCTTCCATATGAGGTAACAATGAAGACTTGGTTTGTTCTTTGGGTGGGTTGTATCCTTGGTATAAATTGATTAATGACAAGTAATGAAAGATCATTGGTAAACGGTTGGTTCTAGAACAGATAATTACAAAGTGGTTATCGATCTTCCCCAACTAATTAGATTCATAATGGGTTTGTTGTTCAATGGTGATGATCTTCCCATTGTGGGGGAAGAGAATTGTGCAAAATATTGACGATCCTACTGCTTCCATGGAATACATGTAACTTATTCCAAAAATGATATTGTAATCTAGTTGGGAATCTATAAATTCAATTTCAATCAGGATTTTCATTCCCCCCAATTTTACAGGTACATTTTGATAAAGTCCCTTGGGATGGAAGGGTCGACCATCATAAGCTCTGAGGGTGATTGTCGATGGAAATAACTCAGGCGATCCTAGTTGTTTCCAAACATGTTTGGAAATGATGTAAGTGGATTCTCCCTCATAAATTATACAATGATGGATTGTGATGTTCCTGATATTGACAAGAATTTGAAAGGAAAATAATGATGGAAGATGTCGTTCAACTTTGTCTAAGTTAAAAGTGATTATAAAGGTGTCTACAGAGTGTACTACCCCCAACTGTGAAACAAAATCATTTTTTGGGGAAGGAAAAGTTTGGAGAATATAGATAACAGACATTGAAGTGAGTGATTGTGAAATTTTTTCAACAAGGTTGTATCTGTGGGTAGTTTGGGAATGTGGGTTATGCACATTCCTACATAGTGGTGTGTGAGGAATTCAGGTGGTGGCTTCAACATTAGGACAAGAAATAATTAGAGGTTTCCCAACCGGAAATTGAGGGGACTCTAACATGGATATGTTTTTCCACATCTATGATGGATTCCATGGCCTGAGCATCCTGCATGATCCTCCCCAATTTCTTATGAGAACAAGGAGAAAAGCATACTACAGTTTCTAGTATCTAGTGCAAAATATTTCGAATATGTGATGTGTGTAAGAAGCGATAGTGGGTGATGAATTTTAATAAGTTAAGTGAGAAACGTTTTGGCATGTGGGCATCTCTTGGTCCTTTAAAATTGTTTATTTACTTCTAACTTACTATATTTCACAAAAAATCCTTTCAAAAATTGACAAAGCCCTAGGTAACTGGCATGGTGGACATGTGAGTCCTCACTCTTGAGCTTTAATATCCCTAGAATGCTTCTTAATATAATAAATATTTGAAACTATTCCTAGATTGTTAACATGTGGGCATGTGTGGGTGTTGGAAGAAGACCAAAGTGGAAAGAAATGTGACTTTGCGAAAGAAGAAATGCATGAGGAAAGTGATATCTAGAAGGAAGACCAACACATGCACATGCATGGAAGACCTAAAGACATTAGGGTTAGGTTTTTGGTAATGTATTGTCATGGTTGAAGATCCAGAAACATATAAATATAGTTATCTAGCTCTCACATAAGGAGAGACATTTTGTTGTAGTGAGTTGCTAGAGATATAGAGAGACAAATAGTTATCTAGTCTGCCTCATAATAGATCTTGACCCGCCAAAGGAGAATTGTAAAGCCCATGGCACTGTAGTGACATAACGACTATAATAAAAGATATAAGAGACAAATATTTGTGGGTGTAACCTAGGGGGGGTGAACCATGGTAACATATGTGTTATGTGATTGAATGCATGTATTTCTTTATTGTCTCAGTAAATATATATGTGCTAAATGAATGAGTTATTATATTTCTTGCATAAATTGTGATAATTGTATACTGCGTTTATAAGTTACTGTAGAAATCTCAATCCACAATTATTAGACATCTCACTTAATCCTAGGCTATAAACACATGAGTATTGCAACCACCCATTAAGACTATCTCGGGTGAGACGGTATAGTGCACCTTGTGTGTTGTCTGCCTTCTAGTTTACTAGGGGATATATAGTTTTAGAGGCTTTGTTGGAAACCCAAATAGACATGAACCCTAGGTCACTCAATAAAAACTTAGAAGGGATATATAAATAAAGATTAACCAAAAGATGGATCTGTTTCCATTGGTAGGAACAATAGAGGATTGAGTAGACGAGAAGAGGTGGAGATAAAGAATATTAAAGTAGAAAAGAAATAAATGATCCACTAGAAGGGAATGTTGAGACCGTGGAATCCCACAAAAGCGGAGATCGAAAGATGGCTAAAGAAAAAATTGCTGGAGTTTGCACAAAAAGATAACATAAACCCTAGATAACACTCCACAAATATCTTGAGAAATACGTGTTTACTGATTTGCACAAAGTCGTTTTTTGTAATTTTCCACATTTATTGCAGGAGTGGATACTAAGGTTGAAGGATAACCACACAATGAACCAGATCTAACTGTTATAATGGACCCCATTATAGATTGAGCAGTTATAGAAGGTAAACAACAAATTCACCCGCGTAGTAGACTTTTGGCTCGACATTATTGTGGCAGGATTTATAACAGATTTTGTAGTAGATACAACGAAGTCGTACAACACAACAGAGAAATAATTTTTACACTGACCTCGAGGAAGGTACATTAGATCGTTGTATACTTCTATCAATATATTTTTATACAACAAAGACATAATGAAAATGGAATCATACAGCTAAACTTCCTTACATGCATGGGGAAAGGGGGGAAGTACTAACATGAAAGGGAGAAATGGAAGGAGAAAAACATAAGGGAAAGAAGGAAGAACCCTTAGAATTGATCATGATGGATGCCAACTAGATCAAGTGGATCTTGGTGACATCTAGAAAGACACATAGTGGATTACCCTACCAATATAAGGTGAATACCAAGAAGAGGTAGAGTATAGTCAGGCCGTGGAGAAAATTGAGTAAGTCATGCACGCAACGTATGAGAGGAAGACGACAGGCCCAAGAATGGGGAGAGAAGAAAACAATCCTATCCATATTAATGTCACTATGGAACCCATAAACCCATGTGTGACTAATAGACCAAAGAGAACACTACCGTTAACAAACTTGAAAATTGGAAGAATTAAAATAGTAGGAAGTACATCTACATAAGGAGAAACAACTGGAGGAGCCAGTTTAGGAAGAACTAGTCAAGTATCTACACCGTGCATAGGTATTAGTTCAACATTCAGAATGGTAGGACATGATCCCACCATCAGGTTACCAGAATTTAAAAGAGAAGCATCGAAGGACATGGAAAAACATTTGTTCATATGTGAGAATATTTGGGAAGAAAAATAGATCAAAGACAAAGATAACAAACTAGCAAAGCTAAATATTACACTAAAGGATTGCGCACTGGATTGGTATATGAGCCTAGCTACAAACAATCCACCAGGGAAAACCAGAAAAATTGCAGACATCAATAAATTATTGATAAACAAGTTCCAAAAGCTGAGTTCAGAATATTAGTACCTGAATGAGATGATCAAAATTAGACAAAAAATGAGAGAATTTGTATGGGATTTTGAGGAGAGAATCAAGCGACTAAAGGGGAAGTTGAAATATCTCATGACTGACATGTAGCATAGGCACCTGTTCATCAATTCACTACTCCCACACTTAAAATATCCATCATGGCAACAAAATTTTCAGATGTAGGCAGAGGCTCTACAAGCAACCTTACAACTGGAAGAAAACCAGTATCATCAGCCGGATCTGACCATTGAAGAAATGAAGAAGTATTTGAAGAAATTAACGTTCTAGCTAAACTAGAATAAGAGTAAGGACAAACGAGAAGTCGTTTGGTGCACTTCATGCAAGACGAAAGGACACCACGAGAACGAATGTCCAACATTCATGCAATATATGGCAGAAGGGATTCCAAATACATTAACAACAAGAGGACTATGGTGCAAAATATGCAAGAGACCAGGACATGATCCATATCACTGCTCATTGATGCATAAATACCAAACAGTCTGAAAGAGATCATATTGCAACTTTCGCAAGTCAGTGGGTCACGATAACAAATATTGTAGAACTATGGAGTTGATGCGAGAAATGACATCGGATGCATATAGAGTGCAGGCCAAAATGATGATTGGGCAAGCCACGCCATAATTTAACCAAGCTCCATATCCATAAAACACTACGCAATAGCAGTATAATACAATGGAGAAACCATACAATACCGCACAACCATAGTACAAAACAACACAACCTTAGTACAATACTGCAAAGTACAATTAGGCACCTTAGTATAATGCATCGAGAGAAGATCGAGCAGGCTACAGAGGTGGAGGACGAGTGAGAGGAGGTTTTGGACAAGGTAGAGGACTAGTGGTATGTCATAACTTCCAATAATCGGGACATTATGCAAGGGAATGTCTACCTCCACCAACAACATGTATGTATTGTTGTGCATCAGACCATGATATGGAAGAGTGTCTGACACTATTAGTAAATATCCATGAAAAGAGAAACTAGAAGAAACGAGATGTTCAGTGAATCTCAGCCGAATCGAGGGATGAAGGACAAAATATCAACATAGTTATCCATGGAGGAGCTAAAATAGGGAACGACCCAGCCCGAAAACAACCAGTACAACACTAGTGGGTAAAGAAGAATGCTGAACCAAGGAAGCAATTCGACACGCAAAAGGAGAAGGGGATATTTAAGAAATCCCAATGAGAATTTTAGAAGGAGGACATTGTGTCAACTTCAACTGTGCAACAAAGCAAGGAAGTGTCAAAATACGAGATGCCTTCATTATTGGATCAAACCAATGAAATGAAATCTACGGGACAAGTAAGTACAATAAAAGGATTTTTGCAATAATGTGTAAGAGTATTGAACAATCCATCATATTTCAAAATATTGAAAAACATAATGGAAATATGTAGTGTAGAGACGGAAGGAAAACTATAACAAAAAATTGTCAATCACCTAGATACAAGAAGAAGAACAAGTAGGGAATTCATACTAAATACCAACATCATGGATTTAAACATGGGATATATCATACTACATCTAGGATCTTAAGTGAATGTATTACCAAAATGACATGGCAATGTATTGGAGAGCCCACATTAGGATACTTGCCTGTTCAATTAAAAATAGAAAACCAACACATAGTCCTACCAATTGGTAGACTGAAAGGAGTGACAATAGGCCTAGATGGAGTGTGCACTAAATCAGATTTTGAAGTAATTGAAATTGTGGATGACACAACACCATATCCAATGTTTCTTGGCTTGGATTAGGCGTTTGAAAACTAGGCCATAATCAATTTGAAGACAAGAAAAATGACGTTTGAGTTTGGTGAATACAAGGTCATCATGCCATTAGACCCATCAGAAGGGGAAAGTTTTGTAGAACCCACTTGCCTAGACTTAGAAGAAATCACCCAATTGTACAGAACAACTACGCGCGATGAGGATTATGTAAACCCAACTATAGATGGAATACTCAGTTGGCGAAGAATTACTTCATGTGTGACAGACTCATATATCGGTTTAGAGAACTGGAAATAAAGGCTACATGAAGTTTCCACAAGAATATGTTCATGAATAGACCACACAGTAAGATGAGTATGCACGAAGATAAGGAAACCACCCATTTTCCATGGAATAAACGATGTAGAGAAATTATTGACACAGTACAAAGTTGAAGTTGTAGATAATCAGGGACTCTTAGTGCTTGATATAGAACTGAAAGAAACACCTGGAAGATGGTGTGACATACACAAAGAGACAATCACATATTGGTACCAATGTAAGTGGTTACTGTGCATAAGGTTCAACACAAAATAGACAAATAACAGGCAACAGAAGTATGATGGACAGGGGGCATAAGAGAAACACTTGGAGAAATGAAAAACGTTGTGAAAATTGACACCCCCATAGGAATGGTCTCATCATTTTATACACACTTTAGAGGGCATATGTAATATCCCTAGGCCGAACCCAATTGTAATGTAAACAAAAATGTACTTAAGATGGTGACTTGTTTGATATCATTTTTGTATGCAACGTTCAAGGCATAGTGCATGCATGTATTGTGCATTAAAATTGGGAAGTGTGCCCATTCCAGGATACCGCGCGCAACGCCGTAAGTGCGCGAGATTTTGAGGCCAAGGAGCCTTTATGTATATGATGTGTTTTATAGGCTGGTGAGACTGTCATTATAATCTAGGATGCTTATGTTTTGATTAGGCCGGAGAGCCTAGATGTTAAAGGTCAGTGAGACTATTTTTGTATATATCTCATAATTAATATAAAATACATCGTTGTGTGCAAACCAACCATGATAAAATATTATTGGTGACTAAAATCCACTAGTTAGGGAAAGGGGGGATAAATTTTAAGGAAAAGGGGATAAGCTAGGGACCTTAAGCCAAAAAGGAATATTATATTAATATTTCTTAAAGTATAAATTATGGATAATTATTTTATCCTAAGTTCTAAAGATGGGGACAAGTGGGACAAAGTAGCTCCCAACATTACAAGTGTCAAGTTGGGGACATGCATACAAATTTTTTGGACTTAA
>ML777148.1:1323018-1336980 GCA_009831015.1 Picea engelmannii
GGACAATACATATTATATTACATCAATCATCAATCAATCAATCCTTTGACATCAATCAATCACTTGACATCAATCAATCAAACCATTGGCATCAATGACAACATGATCCAACACTTAATTCATTTTCTAGGATTCCTTCCATCATTCCTTCTATCATTCGATCAGGCATGCAACCATTCCAGGAGATTTCACTCACTCAGTATGTTGACCTCCATACCTTCCTTCCAATGTACTTGAACTTGTATCCATAACCAAACTTGTTTTTTGTAGCTGGCTATCTTGGGAGATGGACTAAAGAAGTGGGTTTCCAAGCTCGTGGGCAATCTCTATAGGTGAGAGAATTGTTGGGAATTGATTTCCTGGAGGTGCTAAAATACAACTACAGGGATCTAAGACTTCATGTCCTACCTATTGCTGAATCCCAGAAAGGAAGTGGGGAAGACGAAGGACTATTGAGTAGATAAGGGGCACACTTCCTATGGTGGGACAGGCATGTGGGAATGAGGGACTGTAGGATGTTAGTTTGAGTAGGCACCTGTGATGAAGTCTTTCTTGTGTTTCATGATCCATTAGCCTAGTTAGGAACCCCTTTACCCAGGTGGAGTTTAGTCCCATCTCGGGGGTGACCCACTACTAAGAGTGATGAGAAGTGTGGTCTAAGGCTGGGAGGTTCATGGAAGGTCTACACATAGTTGGTGATATTCTTACCAAGATAAGTGTCAAATGTGAAATAAATTTAAATGTTGCATAATTATTTATGTGTGTATTTTTATGGATTTATCTTGTGTATGGTTTATAACTATGTTTATATTATGGGTGTTTCCTGCATATGTTGCATGTATATGTTTACTGTCATTTCTGTATAAATTTGTGTATTTACAGTATGTATTTGTTTGTTTACGTTATATATATAAATTTATACAAGATTTCTGTGTATATATTTTAATTGCATGCAATTCGAAAACAATTTGTGGCATAACTCAGTTGGATGTTGGGTATGTTACAGTATGTTAAATAGAGAATGGAAGCATTTTATGGAGTAGCATGGCCTGACATGGGTGGTTGGGGATGTTACAATATGGTATTCGAGATTCATTTTTCAACACTGAGCCTGGATGGGCCGAGCGAGTTGAGTCGAAGAAAAATTTCATAGAGGATTGATTTCAAAGTGGCCAAATTTCAGTTTGTAGAGCGTCAATGGTAAAAATTAACAACAATTGGGCAGAATTCGGAAAAATCCCCAATTTTTGTTGTTAAATTCATGGGAAAATTGATAAATTTAGCCATGTGGTGAGATTTTATTGATTTAATATATGTTCTAGCAAATTCAAATCCATAATTGGTCGAATTTGAAGTTACAGTGATGCCATGATAGATGGAGCGAATTTTGTAATTAAAATTCTTATTTCGTAAATTGAGTTTGGGAAAAATTCATCCTAGAAATGTCAACCGAAAATGATTTGTTGTTACAAAGGTTGAATTGGTGTTATCAGGGTGAAATTGAACAAATTTCATAAGTTGTAGAATGTCTATGGTAAATTAGGGAAAACATTAGAAAAAAGCCCCAATTTCTGTAGCGGAATTCATGAGGAATTGATGCGCATAAAAATGAATGTGAGTAGGTGGGTGCACTAAAAATGCATGATGAACGGTAAAAATCTTGTGATATGTAAAAATTGGGTATCGCGTGGAAAAATATTGGCATGTTGGTGCAGGTGCTAAACTTTTGCACCACACGGAAAAATATTGGTGTGCTCGTGCGCGTGCTAAATTTTGGGCACCGCACGAAAAACATATTGGTGTGCTGGTGCACACACTAAATTTTAGTGTAGCATGAAAAATTGTTGATTTGTGGGTTCGTGCACTAAATTTTGGCATCGTGCAAAAAAATATTGGTGTGCGGGTGCGCATGGTAAATTTTGGCGCCACGCGGAAAAATGTTGGTATGCGGGTGCACACGGTAAATTTAGCATTGTGCAGTGTGCATATGCATAATAAGGTGCACACAGTGTGCACACACATAATAATGGTGTATGTGGTGTGTGCACTATTGGCAGAGTGTAGAGGAGTTGGGTTGGTGCACGCTCGTCAAACGAAGCGTTTATGAGAAAGTTCCAACATAAACAGAGGAGGGTAAATGTTAAAACCCAACTAACATCAAAGAGCCATAATGTTATAACCCAGAATCATATTGAGGCACATGAGTAGTCAATGAAAATATATTGAATGATAGAATACATTACTAGAAATGAATTAAATTTCTGGGCATGTTCAAAATGTTTAATATGGAAAAGAAGGCACTTGTAGCAATCCACATCAAAAACAAGAATTGGCCTGGAACTTTAGCAAGCTCTAACTAGCAGCCCGGAACCCAGAAAAAGGTGAAACTTGGAAAAAGTGTCCATATTACATATATGAAGAAACCCAATTGAGATTCTACAAAAAATCCAATGTAGTGGATGCAAAAATGCATAATTAAAGTGCAGAGTGGCACCAAGTTGAAGGGTGAACAAAAATATTAATGGGTAGTTTTCAAATAGCCATAAATTTCTACTCAAGACTCGGAATTGAGCATGCGAGAAGGTGTCGGAAAGGTATTGAAGATTTGAATACAATTATTCACCCGTAAAATTGATTTGGGAATTCAATTTTCCAGGAAATAAGAATAAATAATTATGATATATTATTGAACCAAAATGGTTCATTTTTTCATGAAATTGTTGAAACAATTAGCCTGACAGAGTTTTGTTGGTTGCACATTTTGCAAAGTTAACAACAACTAGATCAGATCATAATCAACACATAGTTCGAAGGAATGGAAGAGGAAAAATGGAATTACATCCAGGTAGATGAGATCAGAGGGATGGATGTCCATTTGGGAATTGAAGGAACAAACTTCAATGGTCATGGAGAAGGAAGGGATGAAAACCTGAATATGGTAAAGACCATTAAAAATTTGCAGAAGGATGTCCAAATCCATAAATCTTATAATGAAGGGATTATGAGAGCCAAGGAGCAAAAAGAGGAATTCAACATGAAGCTGATGCAAATCTTGAACATAATAGAGAATAAATTGGATAAGGATAGTGGCTCAAGCAAATCAGGAAGTGACAGGTCTCCTGATGAGAAAAGAAGAACAAGAAGTGTTAGGATACATCACCATCACTCCTCAAAGCATTCTAATAATAAGGAAAACAACAACTCAATTCCATCCCCTTTCACGAAGCATAGGAGGTCTAGGGGGGTGAGCTACAAGGAGAAATGAACAAAATCAAACATCCTACATTTGATGGTGAGCATAAGAAGGATGAATATGTAGAGACATGGATGTTGAGAATGAGAAAGTATTTTAAATTGTATAATTATTCTTCTCATGCAAAAGGTAGAATTTATATCTATCAACTGAAGGGAAAGGCATCCATGTGGTGGGATCATCTTGTGCAGGTGCAACACATTAAAGAGAAAAGTGTTACTTGGAGGGAATTCAAGAATTATTTTGAGAAGAAATACTTGACTAAGAGATAATATGACAAGAAAATGAAAGAGTTCTTTGAACTCAGTCTTTGTAGTATGACCATAGATGAATATGAAAGAAGGTTTTTAGAACTATTGAAGTATGTATATTTCATCAAGGATGAAACAATTAAGATTCAAAGGTATTTGAGTATATTTCCATTGTTCAACAGTTAAAAAATACAATATGATTATCCCAAGACATTGGAGGAGACCATAATGCAAGCTAAATTCCTATATGATCAACAAACATAAAGTCCAACTTTCTAAAAATCTTGGGAAGACAAAAAGAAAATCAAGATGGATTAGAGGAAGAAGGGAACTAAGCCACCGTTCTTCAAAAAAAATACTCAGGGACAACCAACTTCTAGAGAATCCAGGATGATTGAGATAGGGGTTCAAAGGCCAAGGAAACCGTGTGTTCAATTTTGGGGTTGTAAAGGAGATCATATGTTCATATATTGTCCTCACGGAGGTGAAAAAGTGAGGATTGTTCATAATGTATGACAATATAAAACAATGGAGGACATGGGTATAAATGTACCAAGGATCTATGCAGCCATGAACAACAAGAAAGTAGAGTATCAGTCACATATGATTGAAGTGGAAGGTATGATCAACAACCAAACCATTGCTATTTTAATTGATTCAAGAGCTAGTAATAGTTATATAGATCCTAAGATGGTGGAAATTTTGCATTTTCCAAGAACCAAGAATGGAAAATATTGGTTGGTGTAGCTCGCTACCAGATCCAAAAGAGTGGTTAATGAGATGGTTAATTCATGTCTTATGGACATGAATGGATTGAACACCAGGGAATATTTGAACATATTTCCTTTAGGTTCCTATAACTGTCTAATTGGGATGGATTGGTTGGAATAGCATCATGCCATCCTAGAATTTCATAACAAGGCATTTACTTTCTTGAATGAGGAAGGGAACCTAATGAAAGTGCAGGGAATTCCTAGGGCAATGACCATCAGAGAAATTTCAGAATTGCAGTTGAAGAAATGTTACAGAAAAGGGTGTCAAATATTTGCAACTCATATGGAAGAGACACCTAAATATAAGGTTCCAAATTTGGAAGATCATACAGTCCTGGAAGAATTTGAATATGTGTTCAAGGAGGTACCAGGACTACCCCCAAACAAAGATATTGATTTATCTATAAATTTAATGCCCGGAGCAGCTCCAGTGTCAAAGACTCCTTTCAGAATGAGTACACCAGAGTTGAAGGAGTTACAAATGCATCTTGAATAACTTCTGAAGAAGGGGCATATATGCCCAAGTGTGTCACCTTGAGGTGCCCTAGTCTTGTTTGTGAAGAAGAAATATGGGACATTAATATTGTGCATTGATTTCAGATAGTTGAATAAAGTGACTATAAAGAACAATTATCCTCTGCCAAGGATTGATGACCTCTTTGATCAATTGAAGGATGCAAAGATATTTTCAAAGATAGATATTAGGTTAGGATACCATCAGGTAAGGATTAAAGAGGAAGATATCATAAATACCACCTTAAGAACAAGGTATGGTCATTATGATTTCATAATGGTTCCATTTGGGTTGTCAAATACACCAGTTGTTTTCATGTGCTTAATGAATCGTGTTTTCCGAGAATATTTAGAAAAGTTTGTCATTGGATTTTTAGATGAAATTCCTGTATATTCCAAGTCAAAGGAAGAGCATGAGCATCATTGGAGGATGGTTTTTCAAGTATTAAGGGAGCATCAATGGTATGCCAAATTGAGAAAGTGCTCATTTTATCAAAACATAATTCATTATTTGGGATCTTGAGAAGATGGATGCCATTAGAGAATGGTTAGTGCCAAAGAATGTGGCAGAGGTCAGATCATTCATGGGCCTTACAGGATACTATAGGAGGTTTATTGAAGGATTCTCAAATATTTCAGACCCAATCACTTCCTTACAAAATAAGGGTGTGAAGTTTTAGTGGACATTGGATTGTGAAAAGAGTTTCCAACACTTGAAAAATTTATTAACAAGTTCTCCAATACTAAGGATTGTCGACCCAAATCAAGACTTCATTGTATACAAATATGCATGTAAATATGGACTGGGTGGATTCCTCACTCAAAATGGGTTTTTTGTATGTTATAAATCAAGGAAGTTGAGGGAGCATGAAAGACACTATGCCACTCATGATTTGGAGTTGGCAGCCATAGTGCATGCCTTGAGGAAATGGATACACTACCTCATGTGATAGCAAGACCTTCTTCCCCTGGAAGAGATATGCTCAAGATCTTTCCACTTCCTCCCTTGGAGTCAAATAGACTCACGGATTTCCCTCGAGAAATCAAACACAGACAATTGGTGAGATCCACAGGTCCTTCATGAGTCTGCTGGTGTCAACAATCACCGAGCGTTGACTCTTTTCTTTCACTCACATGGCCAATAGATATGACTAAACCTTCGTATGATCCAAGGAATTCAGGATTTGTGACTTCACAGGTCTCTCATACAAGGCCACAAACCCTTCTACTCCCTAATTCATGATATGAAAAAAGGCCCTAAGGTGTGGCCCTTTCCTTAAACTCCCAGTGATGTGACCTTTGGCTGGGACCCTACGCTAATCCCTTGATCACGATTTTAGAATTCACAACTTGGTGGGATATGGCTCCCTATCCCTTCACTCCCTAAATACCGAAATGTGAAAGTCAACAGGCGGTTGACTCTACAAATACAATGTGCCCATGTCACCTTTTGCTTCGTCTTAATTTGGCATTCCGTGCTTCGAGGTTCCTGCACCCGTGCACAAAACTCCCGATATGCGATATCATGAAAAAACCTAAATGCACAACCCTTTCTCTTGGGATCCCTGCTATGTGACCACTGACTAGGGTTTTAGGGCTAGCCCCTTTCGTGATTTGGGGTTTGCGGATTTTAGAGTTGCGACTCCATGCTCCTTCACTCCTCAACCTCCACAATGCAAGAAATCAATGAGGGTTTACTCCTTGGCTATCGTGTCAATGCCACTTAACACTCGTACCTTCAGCTCTTGGTGCTTCGGGATATGGTGCTCGAGAGCTAGTGCTTTCCCCTTATGAAATTCCTGAAATGTGTTGTGGATGAGAGTTGATCCAACGATCCTCCCACTTCTACGATCCAATGCCTTGGATCTTCCATGGAATTTCGTGATTTAGAAAATGTGGCGATAGGGGTAACAGTCCCTTTTATTTTGGTTTCACGATCTCTGAAATATAAAACCATATCCAATGGATAGATCCAAACTTGATCTATGGCTCCTATTGCTCTTCGGCTGAAAATAGTGGACAACCCATGCGGATAACCTCCCAACAACTCTGGGTCAATTCGATGGTCTGTGGCTATTTGAACATTCCTCATGAAGGCCTCTCACTATCCATCCGAATCCTCTCTTGGGGTGCTTCTAAAGCCTTAAATTCCTTGTAACTTGGTATGATCCTATGGCTCGCGGCCTCCATGCTCCAGATCTAATGGTATTTTTAGCTCCTCCTCCTCATCTTTGGCTCATTTCTTCCCAACCTTAGAAGATTTTAGTGCTTCCAAAAGTCCTTGACCTTTGTCTCCTTTGCGAAGACTATAACCTTGGCTCCTGCCTGTATTCTAAGGGACATTCCTCCTCCTGATATTTTGGGAACCTTATGCACCAAGGCACTGTTCCTCCAATGTATTGAATTCAATAAATCTATCTCCCACTTCTCCACAAACCGTAAGAAGTTCTCTCCTGGTGACTTCTACTCAAGCATGCCTTACTAAGTTCTCTCCCAACGCCACCTGATGTAGATCCACAGAATTCTCAGAAATTCTATAAGTGTCTTCGCCTCCAACACTTTAATTTATCTAAACTCAAAATAGATTTTCTTTTGTGCACTCTGTGCACTCACTCAATGCCCTCCTGGCAAAGTTTTGCAGAACCTTCAGTGATTTTTTCTTCTCTTTGTGCCCTCCTCTGCACAGTCTCACCTCCAAGGTGTTCAACAAGCTTGAGGCTTCTCCCTGAGTCTAATACTTCCTATGGTGCACCCTCTTGGCATGTCTCTATCCAAATTCCATAGAACTCAGAAGTGCACTCTTGCACTAGCTTACAAAACCCTCAGTATTTTGTCATGAAACCTCTTGCATGAAGTCGCAAAGAACCCAGACTTGAAAATCAAAGAACTCTGAATAGATAGGAAAATATATCTATCTCCTAAAGACAAAATCTAACATACATCTACATAATAAAACAAACACATACATAGCATTCATGAAAGACACATAAACACATAGAAACACATATTTAGGAAAAAAATTGCTCTGTATTAACATAAATGTCTAATTACAATGTGTTTGAGCTCGGACTGCAGCAGTCTCTGATCTCTCTTCTCCTTCCATTTTCTGTATACATGCTAGCTATTCACTCTGGTATCTAAACAAGAAACAAAATATATATTTACAAAAGGGGACTCCTTGAGCTCTTCCCTCCAACTCACGAACTCTCATAATTCTTCATTTAATTACATTGAATGGGCCATCTAACCCGAATCAAATCTAGATCCCCATCAAACTGTCAACCATTAAGGTGACAGAAACTAAATCATGCTTGAAGGGATGGCTTCAACTCTATTAGCCTTACAACAATTAATTTCATTTAATTCAAATTCGAAATTTGAAAGTGAGAGGGTTGACCCTCTCCTCTCCATAGAACACGTGCTGGGTGTGCTGGCTGGCTACCACTTGATGACATGGAGTGATTCTCCTGCATCATACTCCTCAGCTAGAAAAATCATGATCTCCTACTCATGATCTTCCAAGCTCTGTTGAAATCCACCCAGATCCCAAGCTCTCTTATGGATTTTTCCATCCGCTCCACTGCTTCGGTCTTGTTGTTGTTGCATCTTCCCTGCTGCTATGGCATGTCCTCCTCTACTCAAATTATCTTTGTTGGCAGTTTTGAGTGCTGACCTTAACATCATCCTTATCATCTCTTCTATCTCCTCGTCCAACTTCTCTCATGGTTGGATCACCTTATGCTTCTCATTCTACAACAACTTCTCTTTATCAATGGGTGTATCAACTCGATCCCCCTTTCTATTGTTATCTCTCTCTGTGGCACTGAATTGCCACACTGCTGCAAACTTAAATTTTCAAGTCTCTTCACTAAGTCTATACTAATATTCTCTCCTTGATATATTCACCTCTTCCAATTCCCCTTGCAATGGCATATTTCTAGCTTCCTCCAACTGCTCCTCAGACTAGAATATTCTTCCATCTATTTCCAACGTCACTTGTTGGATGCACAAACTTTGCACCATTACCCTTCTCTCTAGAGCTTCCAACTCTGTGCATAGATCAACAAAATTGATATTCTCTGGCTCCTCTTATTTTGATTTTGAATCCTCCAGTACTGCAGTTACCTCCTGTTCAACTCCCTAGCTAAAATTTTTGAGCAATTCTCCCGAATGATCATTTTCCTCTTCTCCTTGTGCAAAACATTAGTGTCTGCTCAATTTCTTCCATCTCCATGATAGTCATTTTTGGTTTTCCTTCTTCTGTTGTTGCTTCAACTACAACATGCATTTTGGTCTCAACTAGGTTAAGTGGAAGGAATATCTCAATTCCTCCAATGACTAGAAGACACTTTTGATCCTCCTTCTCCATCATCCCTCCTCGCTGATTTGAGTCATCTATAAGCCCATCTTCTCTTCTTTCCCCATCTGAAAATTTGAAATTTCTGTCCTGCCCTCATGGCAGTGCATGAGGTAAACCGATCCCATTTCATTGCCCTCCTGGCATCCTGAAACTTCTTCACTGCCCATTTAGCAGTCCTTGAGATCCTCCAGTGATCTCATCTCATTGCCCACTTGGAAATCGAGAATTTATGTGCTTCCCTCCTAGTAGTCTATGATATCCTCCAGTGATCTCATCTCATTTCCCATCTGGAAATCTAAATTCTCTTCACTGCTCACTATGTAGTCTTTGATACCCTCTAGTGATTTCATCTCATCCTCAATGTCACTAAGATTTCTCCCAGTCTCTGGTTCACAAGTGTGAACCACTCCTTCTCTATCACCAAGGCTTCTAACATGCCTCAACCATTCCTTCAGTAGTCTATGTTACCTTCGGGCCAATAAATACTGAACTAGCCACTTTACCCTTCTCTTTATGGGCCATTCATATACCCAATGCACCTTCGTGCCCTGTTGCACTTTTAATGAAAGATGCTCCATCCTCTCTCTTATCTCAGTGAGCTACTCATCCATCTCATCTTCTCTCTTCTGTTGGTGGTCCTTATCTTGACCATGCTTATGGATTACTGTAACCATCTTCCATTTTCTATCTTCCCTCCTGGAAACTCAATGTTGTCACTCTACAACTAAGAGTGCCTCCAAAATCTCCCTACAGTCCACCTGACTGTCTATTGATTGTTTCCTTCCTGCGAACAGTCACTACAAAGCATCAATGCTCCCTTTTTCTTCACTCGCAACATGCAGATGAAAAACTCAATTTTCAATACTTCTCTAAGGGTACTAAATTGTTGTCTTATCTATCTTCTTCCTCTATGCTTGAGAGAAATCATCTTCTATCACTATCTCCTTCCTTCACCTGAAGTATACAGATGAAGTATCAGCTAAGATACCACATGATAGCAAGACCTCCTTCCCCTAGCAAAGATCATCTCAAGATATTTCTAATTCCTCCCTTCGAGTCAAATAGACTCACGGATTCTCCTTGGGAAATCAAACACACACAATTGGTGAGATCCACAGGTCCTTTGTGAGTCTGCTAGTGTCAACAATCACCGAGCACCAACTCTTTCCTTTCACTCACATGGCCAATAGATATGACTAACCCTTCGCCTGATCTCAGGAATTTGGGATTCTCGATTTCACAGGTATCTCATACAAGATAGCAGACCCTTCTACTCCCCTATTCACGATATGAGAAAAGGCCCTAAGGTGCGACCCTTTCCTTAAACTCCCGGTGATGTGACCTCCGTCTAGGACCCTACACTAATCCCTTTGTTGAGTCTCCATTTTGACATAAGATAATACCCTATTTTACTCTCTATATAAATATTTTTGCCTCTATTATAAACCTATATTGGACTGTTCCCTCCCAAAACACATGGATAATAGCTATGTCATGTGTATAAGAGGTAATTGGTGATTTAAAGCATATTTGTTTAACTTTCTTAAATTAATCGGATTGAAAGTGCTTTATTTTGTATAGTTCTAATAATTTGATTTATGAGTAGTCTATCTGGCACTACTAGACACCGTGTAATCCGGTATCAAATCCATTCTGGTACCCAAGACATTTTTGATCCGGTACCAACTCCATTTTGGTACCAAGACATGCGCTATTTCGATACTCCTTGCTCTGTTCTATTCCGGTACTAGACTCGCGAGTGTGTGCAATCTAGTACCAAAACCTCCATTTCGAGATGTTCCAATTGGACCTGGATAATGGTGGAGATTTCAAGAAGACAGTTGGATAGAAGCATCTGAGTCAGTTCTCCATTTGCAAGAGACTCCATCTCTCATGCACTTCATTTCATGAGGATAGAGTCGACTCCTAAAAATTCGATGTAAATCTTAATTCTACAATTTCTCGAACTGTTTAATGTTTATCCATAAATAATGGTAGTATCGACTTACCTTATATAAGGAATGTTGTGTAGATATGAATGTAAGAAATATATGATAAGAATCAAATAGTACTTGTCATCATCATGTATGAAGTAAAAGACTATTGATCCAATTTACCAGCTGAATTAATACAAAAGATCTTTTATGTCAATTCTTGGATGTGAGTGAAAGTTTTGGTCTGTTAACTCCTTAAGAGGTTCCTTGCTGGTTCGGAAAGGTCCCACTACCCCAACTAAGGTAAACCTCATTTTATACATTCTGTGTGTTTCTGTGGATAGTTTACAACAACGTGTGTGTGTGATTAGTCTTTATTTCATTCCTAGGATTGAGCATTGAGTTAATCATTTTGGATTGGTGTGTATAAGCAAGTACTAGATCGAATATACATTTTATTATCCAATGTTGAAGGTATCTCTCTCATAATTTGAAGTGTGGGACTAATATTTTAATTTTTTTATGATTGTAGTATCGCAAGGGACCAAGAGACTTTATCTTTCATCTTCATGTGTTGTAATAAAGTCTTTCAATTGTACTGAATTCCCCTTGTGCTGGTTTGATTCAATTACATGAAGTTGAAGTTGGTTTTCGTTTCAATAATGGTTGGAGTTGATTGTTTTAATTACTACAAGAGAGAAGCTTCTTAAATATTTTCAATACAAGTTCCTAAAATGAACATACTTGTTTCTCTGGTACAACATTTCTTTGATTGACTGTTTGTCTAAGTTTCATTATCAGTTTTCTCTTTTAGGTTCAGAGGATATTTTGAAGTATTTAGAGATCTTAGAAATGGAATTTTAATGTTATTAATTATTTCCTATATGCAATAGACTTAGATAGGTTACTTGTTCTCGGCACATATGGTGTAACGACTCTTTCGATTACGAATCTAGGATTGACATTTAAATGAGTGTGAGATATATAGTGAACATAGTTATGCACCAACATTTTTGCGTCATTGTCGGGGAGTTGTAAATGGTAACAAGTAGCATATTTTTTTGGTTTGATGAAGTATTGGATTGGATTTGAGGATAATCTGAGGGCGGGGAGAAGATGGTAAGATGAAAGGTAAGAACCTATGCATCCACTTTGGTGGGGTTGCTCCAAAGTCAGGTTTTCCTCCTACCTCTAATTAGGAATCTCCATTTTCATTGATTTCATTTTTTTATGAGTAGGTACAGGGATAATAAAGGAAAATTTATTGCTCCTAAAATCTCAGAAAAACCATAAAAATAAACAACAAAGAAACCCCCCCCCCTTATACTAATTTATCGAAAACTCATGCAGGAAAAATTCTCAAAGGAGAGAGCTCAAAGGAAACAATTGGAGCAACAACAAAAGACACTATATCCAAATCCATTGTTCAGATTAAAAACATAAGGAAGCAAGAAAAGAAGGCAGCATCGACGACCCCATCTAGAAGAAAAACTAGAAAAGAAGCAGAGGTGATAATAGAAGAGGCTGCATCTGTTGTTGGAAGACCACACAAAACCTTGGAACATCTAGAGATACTATATAACTGGGTGGTGGAACCATCACTCAGTGGAGAAAAATCACCACCTCCTTATAGAGTGCTCAGAAATATGGTAGAAGAAGAGGGAAACACAACCAATGAAACAAAGACATTTGGATTCCCCATACTGGATATGGATAAAGATGTTTCTATGAAGAAAATTCCATTATATTTACTTCCTCATTTCAAAGGTATGTCGACAAAAGACCCTGACTCATTTTTATTTGAATTTGACATATTGTGTAGGAGCTATAACTACACAGATAATGCTCAAAAATTGAAACTTTTCCCAACCACACTAACATATTCGGCACTACGGTGGTTCATGAGCTTAGCGGAACAAACAATTTTGTCTTGGGATGGTATGAAGGAGACGTTCCTCTAGAAATACCAGGATTACTGTAGGCCTAGGGATGCTAGAAATGATATATTCAAAATGAAGCAATCAAAAGATGAAAGCTTAGAAGACTACTTAGAAAGGTTCTTATAAAATTACCAAAAGACTAAGAAGTTTTCCTTAGATACAACTAAAATTAGGACTGTCTTTATAAAGGGTGTGAGGGATGATTGCATTGAAGTGTTAAACCGTATGAGTTCTGGGGACATATACCGAAAACCATTTCCAAACATAGAAGAGTATTGTAAAATATACTCTCACAGTCAAGCTAAAACAGGGAAAAGTATAAGGTACCCTACTAATAGAATTGCTAAACCCACATCCAGAGGTGTCACAAGGATTGAGCTAGGAAATTGATCCAGGTGGATATTGGTGGCCACCCACCTTTTTCGACTGGCTCAAAACAGTTTTCTGGTAATTTTGGCAATTTACTATTTTTAGCAGGTTTAACTTCCGGGGCCATTTTGAGGGCCTAAATGAATGTTTTTTTGAGATCAAGGTGCTCAATGATAGCCGAAGGCATGATTGAGCCCCCAAAATGAATCTCCTCGATGATACATTTCCAACGAGCTATCACACACCTAAAACAGAGATCGTATGCAAAAGTTACGACCCCGGGAAGTTCATGTACTAGCTTACCCAAACGGGGCCCACATGACTTTTGGCGCTTCATCTCCTAGGGTTAGGGTTTTGGATGTCTATGACTTTTGGCATTCTTGTCTATTGTAAAAAGGCCTCTAGAGCCTCATTGTAATCATCTTTTCATGGATGCGAGTAGCAGCCACATCTCTTCTCAGAGATAAGCTACCAGCGCCTTAGCTAGTTTATTTACATTCTGTCTGTAAGCATTCTTCAGTCATTTGTTATCAATGAAATAAAGTCTTACTTCCGCTGCATCTCTGTGT
>ML777148.1:1362699-1391255 GCA_009831015.1 Picea engelmannii
TACTACTACTAAACTTTATTGTAAATGTCATCATAAATGTTACAATAAGGTGTAACTGCAATTCTACGGCAATATAATGTTGATAAAATGTGAAGGAGGAAGGTTCAATTCTTAATGATCAATTAGAACAATGAAGATAGAAGTATTATTAGAAGGTTAGGTTTTTATTTTAAAATGCAATGATGTTGTCATCGTGGTAAGGATTTGGTAGATTAATGCGATGGATTATTGTTAGGTTGGTTGATTTAAGATATCCCATGGTGTTGTCATTATGAAAAGTTAATGTGGTTGTATTTTTCTTTATGGAGGTCACCTATTGATGAAGGTGCCTATTATTGCGCAGAGTTAAGGTGATCTAAATTTAATGCGCTTATTAGTTCATGATAACGGAATTGTAATGTTTTTGGTTAAGGATGAACTTATACGTTGACTTGTTCTTGAATTAAGTTCAATAGAATTAATTTGAGCTCGTAAAGAAAGGGTGTTGTTCTTAAAAATTTAGGTGGTACTGGATGGGTACACCTTCCATGTGCGGGGTCTGATTGTGTCGAGTGGCAACATAGAGTCCAGAGTGTCGGTTCTTCTACACGCGTGCACACACCTTAAACAAAACAAAAAAAAATTGCACCTGTTAACAGACTTGTTCATGCAACGAGGAAGGGGGCTTCACACTCTGGATGGCTCCACCATCCATATGAGCATTATTTACCCTTGTTTTTACACTATATAAAGATACCCCATGCCTTTGTATCCCTTGTATGTTTCTCCCAACTGATACTCTATCATCCAATACTCAACCCTTGACCTTCTCTCTATGCCTTATCCACCCAAGAGAATTGCTTAAAATAGTATGGGGGTCGACAGGAATGAGCCAATATTTCAAATATACAAAGAAACAAGAGAATATCAGGCTTGTAAGAAAAAATATGAATAGGCAGGGTGGGTGCCATTCTTGGAGAAATTTAAGGGCCATCATAAGGGAATTTCTCTCATCTTTGCATAGACATATGATGGAGAGAATGTGCAGCTTGGGGATGTGAAGTTAAAAATTACAGAGGCCACTATAGCAGAGGCCACAAGTCTCCCAATGGCTAGAGAAAGATACTTCAAAAGAGTGATCGTAGACAAAAATCTATGTCAACAATTCCTCAAACTAGAACATCACGACCCTGATTGGACCAAGGGTGTCGCTCAGAGCTATATCAAAGAAAAAAAATTGACAATTCTTATAAGTCTGTAGAAATTCCTCACCTATGAGGGAGGGTATGTCATGACCTTCATTTATCATTTAAATATTTTGTCACATTTTGAGGGAGGACCACAGATAAATTTTCCCCATTTTTTATGGATGAGTTTAAAGAAAATGGCAAGAGGGGTGAGGTCAGTTTCTAAGAAAACCAAGACTAGTCTTCATCATCACAATTTAATAAAACTTTTGGTTGTTCAATAAGTGATACGAAAGGATTGGTAACAGAGACTTTGATGTATTTGAGGAAGGGAGAAGAATTTTGAGAGGTGGTAACTCAGGAATCATTCACACCAAGTCCAGGCAAATCCTTGAGCAGATGAAAGATGATAATAAAGGCTCTAAGGAGTTGGAGGAAAGAAAAATAGGCTCAAGATATGGTGGCCAAGGAAGTACTCACACCATGTCCAGACCAATCCTTGAATGAACCAACATTATTAATAGAAATTGAGAGATTGAAACAAGAAATTGAAGAATACAAAATATTGGATAGGCATATCAAGGTAGAGAATGCAGAATTGAAGGAGCAACATGCAGAGGTCTCTGCCAAACTTAACAAAGTATTGTGACTGGTCCATTACACTAGGGTGATCAAGAAGGAATTGAAGAGTGAAGCTTCCAATGTTAACATTTTTCAATATAAGGAATGACAAAGGAGGGTCCAATTATGCAGAAAGTTTTTGGGTATCAGTTTTTGATAACATTGCATGAGGACATGCAACATCTTCAGCATGGGGGAAATGTTGAGTCTTGATTTTGACATAAGATAATACCCTATATTACCCTCTATCTCAGTCTTTTTTCCTTTGTTATAAACCTATACTGGACTATTCCCTCCCAAAACACATGCCTAATAGCTATGTCATGTATACAAGAGGTAATTGGTGATTTAAAGCATGTTTGTTTAACTTTCTTAAATTAATTCGATTGAAAGTGTTTTATTTTGTATAGTTCTAATAATTTTATTTATGAGAAGTCTATCTGGAACTACCATACACAATGTAATCTAGTACCCAAGATAGTTTTGATCCGGTACCAACTCCATTCTGATACCAAGAAATGCGCTATTCTGGTAATCCTTGCTCTGTTCTATTCCGGTACCAGACTCGTGACTATGTGCAATCTGGTACCAAAACCTCTGTTACAGGATGCACCAGTTGGACCTAGATAATGGTGGAGATTTTCAGAAGACAGTTGGATAGATGTGTCTGAGTCAGTTCTCCAGTTGCAAGAGACTCCATCACTCATACACTTCATGTCATGAGGATGGAGTCGACTCCTAAAAATATGATGTAAATCTTAATTCTGGAATTTCTCAAACTGTTTAATTTTTATCCATAAATATTGGTAGTATCAACTTACCTTATATAAGGAGTGTTGTGTAGAGAATAATGTAAGAAATATACGATAAGAATCATATAGTACTTGTCATCATCATGTATGAAGTAAAATACCGTTGATCCAATTTACCAGCTGAATTAATACAAAAGATCTTTTATGTCAATTCTTGGATGTGAGTGAATGTTTTAGTCTGTTAACTCCTTAAGAGGTTCCTTGTTGGTTTGGCAAGGGCCCACTGCCCCAACTAAGGTAAACCTCATTCTATACGTTATGTGTGTTTGTGTGGATAGTTTACAACAATGTGTGTGTGATTAGTCTTTATTTGATTCTTAGGATTGAGCATTGAGTTAATCATTTTGGATTGGTGTGTATAAGCAAGTGCTAGATCGAATATACATTTTGTTATCCAATGTTGAAGGTAGCTATCTCAAAATTTGAAGTGTGGCACTGATATTTTAAGTTTATGATTGTAGTATCGCAAGGGACCAAAATACTTTATCTTTCATCTTCATGTGCTATAATAAAGTCTTTTAGTTGTATTGAATTCCCCTTGTGTTGGTTTGATTGAATTACATGAAGTTGAAGTTGGTTTTTGTTTCAAGAATGGTTGGAGTTGATTGTTTTAATTACTACAGGAGACAAGCTTCTTAAAGTTAATCTTTTCAATACAAGTGCCTAAAATGAATGTACTTGTTTCTCTAGTACATCATCTCTTTGATTGACTATTTGTCTAAGTTTCATTATCAGTTTTCTCTTTTAGGTTTAGAGGATATTTTGAAGTATTTAGAGATCTTAGAAATGGAATTTTTATGTTATTAATTATTTCCTATATGGAACAGACTTAGATAGGTTACTTGTTCTTGGCACATATGGTGTAATGACTCTTTCGATTACGAATCCCAGATTGACATTTAAATAAGTGTGAGATATACAGTGAACATATTTACACACCAACACCCTTCATCGTGATTTCGGAATTCACAACTTGGTGGTTTATGGCTCCCCATCCCTTCACTCCCGAAATACCAAAATGTGAAACTCAACAGAAGGTTGACTATACAAATACAACACACTCATGCCACCTTTCACTTCATCTTAATTCGGTGTTCAACGCTTCGGGGTTCCTACACCCATGAGCAAATGTTCTTACCGCTCGAACTCCAGGTATGAGATATCGTGAAAAGACCTAAAGGAGCAACCTTTTCTCTTAGGCTCCCTACTATGTGACCACTAACTAGGGTTTTAGGGCTGGCCCCTTTCATGATTCGAGGTTGACAGATTCTAGAGTTGCGACTCCATGCTCCTTCACTCCTCAAGCTATGAAATGCGAGAAATCAACAATGGTTGACTCCTTGGTTGTCGTTTCGATGCCACCTAACACTCGGACCTTTGGCTCTCCGGGCTTTGGGATATGGCACTCGAGAGGTAGTGCTTTCCCCTTATGCAATTCCTAAAATGTGTTGTGGATGGGATTTGATCAAACGATCGTCCCACTCCTAGGATCTAATGCCTTGGATCTTCCCTGAAATTTTGTGATTAGACAAATAGGGTGACAAGGGTAAAAATCCATTGGCTTTTGGTTTCACGATCTTCGAAATCCCAAACCGTATCCAATGGATAGATATGAACTTGATCTATGGCTCCTATTTCTCTTCAGCTGTAAATGGTGGATGTCCCATGCGGATAACCTACCGACAACTCTAGGTCGATTCGACAGCATGTGGCTATTTATCCCTTCCTCACAAAGGCCTCTCACTGTCCATCTAGATCCTCTCATGGGGTGCTTCTAAAGGCTTAAATCCCTCACAAATTGGTCTGATCCTATGGCTTGTGACCTCCATGCTCCAGATCCAACGATATTTGTAGCTCCTCCTGCTAAGCTTTGGCACCTTTCTTCCCAACCTTAGAATATTTCGGTGCTTCCAAAAGGCCTCGACCTTTGTCTCCACTGCGAAGACTGTAACCTTGGCTCCCTCCTGTATTCTAAGGGTCATTCCTCCTCCTGAGATTTTGTGAACCTTGTGCACCAAGGCACCATTCCTTCAATGCAGAGTCTTCAGTAACTCTGTCTCCTGCCTCTCCATAAATGATAAGAAGTTCCCTCTTGGTGACTTCTACTCAAGCACACCTTGCTGAGTTCTCTCCCAATGCCACCTATTGTATCTCCACAAAATTATCATAAATTATGTAAGTGTCTTCTCCTCCAACACTTTCCATTCTTTGAACTCGAAATAGTGTTCCTTCTGTGAACTCTATGCACTCGCTCAATGCCCTCCTAGCAAAGTTTTGCAAAACCTTCAGTGATTTTGTCTTCTCTTTGTGCCCTTCTCTACACAGTCTCACCTCCAAGGTTTTCAACAACCTTGAGGCTTCTCCCTAAGTATAAGACTTCCTCTTGTGCATCCTCCTCACACATCTCTTTCCAAATTCCACAGAAATCAAAAGTGCACTCTTTCACTGGCTTACAGAACCCTCAGTATTTTGTCATGCAACCTCTTGCATGAAGCCACAAAGAAGCTAGACTTGAAAATCAAAGAACTCTTAGCAGATAGGAAAATCTATCTATCTCCTGTATATGAAATATAACATACATCTACATCATAAAATGAACACATACATAGCATTCATGAAAGACACATAAACACATAGAAACACATATGCAGGAAAAACCTACTTTGTATTAACATAAATGTCTAATTACAATGTGTTTGAGCTCAGACTGCAACAGAGTCTCGGTTCTCTCCTTTCCTTCCCTTTTTTTTCTACATGCTAGCTATTCACTCTGGT
Organism: Picea engelmannii; assembly: GCA_009831015.1. Lineage (NCBI taxonomy): Eukaryota > Viridiplantae > Streptophyta > Pinopsida > Pinales > Pinaceae > Picea > Picea engelmannii. Next base: position 1,368,074 of record ML777148.1, read on the forward strand.
CTTTGAACAGCAAATAGAAGACCTCTTTACAAAAGGGGGCTCCTCGAGTGCTTTCCTCCAAGTCACCAACTCTCATAAATTTTCATTTAATTACATTGAATGGGCCATGTAATATGAATTGGATCTAGATCCCCATGAACCTATCAGCCATTAATGTGACACCAAATACAACATGCTCGAAGGCATGGCTTTGGCTCTATTATCCTTATAACAATTAATTTAATTTAATTAAAATTTGAAATTTGAAAGTGAGAGGGTTGCGCCTCTCCTCTCCATAGAATGCATGTTGGGTGTGTTGGTTGGCTGGTGCTTGATGACATGGAGTGATTCTCTTGCATCATCATGAGGAAATGGTTTGAGTTAAGAACAAACCATAATGGTCTAAAATATTTATTTGATCAACCAACTCTAAATGCTAGGCAAAGGAAATGGTTATAATTTCTAAGTGAAGATGAATTTGATATAAATCATATCAAAGGGAAAGAGAACAAAGTGGTTGATGCACTCAGCAGAAGAGTGCATGAATTGCATGCTACAACAATTAGCATATACCAATCATATTTGAAAAACATAATTATAGAGGCTTCCAAATTAGATTTGCAATACAAAGAATTAGTGGAAAGATTACAACGAGGTAATTTGTAGCAGAAAATTGAAGAATATAAGCTAGATAATGATGAAATTCTCATGTACCTGGGAAGAATTTATGTACCAAATTCCCAGGAATTGAAAAATATGATATTGAGAGAAATGAATAATGTACCTTATCCTAGGCATCCAGGTTATCAAAAAACTATTGCAGCTGTAAAGAGCCAATATTATTGGCCAAGTATGAAGAAAGAAGTTGCTGATTTTATTGCCAAATGTTTGGAATGTCAAAAGGTAAAGGTTGAACATAGACACCCAGCTAGTTTGCTACAACCATTACCCATTCTTGAGTGGAAATGGGAAGTTGTAACAATAGATTTCATCACCAAACTGCCTAGAACAAACAAACAACATGATTCTGTCATGGTAGTGGTGGATAAGATTACTAAAGTTGCCCATTTTATTCCAGTTAAGCTCACTCACAAGGAAACCAACATTGTTGATGTTTATATGAGGAAAATTGCTAGATTACATGGAATACCCAGGACAATTGTGTCTGATAGAGATCCAAAATTTACCTCTAAATTTTGGAAGGGATTATTTAATGGATTTGGAACAAATTTGAATTTTAGTACAACTTATCATCCAAAATCATATGGACAAATAGAGAGGGTGAATCAAGTGATTGAGGATATGTTGAGGATGTATGTGATGGATAAACCATCAAAATGGGAAGACTACCTACACTTGGTAGATTTTTCTTATCAAAATGGGTACCAAGAATCTCTAAAGATGAGCCCATTTGAGTCACTTTATGGAAGAAAGTGCAACACACTGGTAAGATGGGATAACCCAGTAGATAGAGTAGTGGTTGGGCCATATTTACTCAGGGAAATGGAGGAGCAAAAGTTGAAAATAAAACAAAATTTAAAGGCTTCCCAAGACAGGTAGAAAATTTATGCTGATAAGGGCATAACTCACAGGGAATTTAAAGTGGGAGACCATGTATTCTTGAAAGTGAAAGCCAACATAAGTTACCTAAAGTTGGGAAATTTTTCAAAGTTGACAGCTCGCTATTTTGGGCCATTTGAAATCCTAGAGAGGATAGGTTCAGTGGATTATATGATTTCATTGCCTGCATCTATGTTTGTTCATAATGCATTCCATGTATCATTTCTCAAGAAATATATACCTGATGCTAATCGTGTTATTGATTAGAATGTGATTCAGGTGGAGCAAGAAGGATCTTTCCAACTGGATCCGGTACGCATTTTGGACCAAAAAATCAAATAGCTTCGAAATCAATCCATAGGGATTTTAAAGTTCCAATGGACCTGGTACGGTCCCAAGGATGCTAATTGGGAGCATGAGGATGTGATGTGGGAAGAATACCCACATCTTTTTGAGGATTTTTGAAATTTTGTTGTATATGTGTAGATAATGCACTAAGGACAATGCATAAATAAGGGAAGGGGATTGTAATATCCCTAGGCAGAACCCAGGTGTAATGTAAATGGAAATATACTTAAGTTGATGAGTTGTTTGATATCATTTTTGTATGCACCTTTCATGGCATAGTGCATGCATGTACTGCATAGTAAAATGGGGAAGTGTGCACATTCCAGGATATTGCACACAACAACTTAAGTGCACGTGATTTTGAGTCTAGGGAGAATTTATGTATATAATGTGTTTTATAGGATGGTGAGCCAATTCTTATAAGTTAGTATGCTTATGTTTTGATTAGGTCAGAGAGCATATATGTTAAAGGATAGTGAGCCTATTTTTGTATATATCTTATAATTAATATAAATACATCATTGTGCGTAGACCGACCACGATAAAAGAGTATGGGGGGACTAAATCCATTAGTTAGGGAAAGGGGGATAAAATTTAAGGAAAACGAGATAATCTAGGGACCTTAAGCCAAAAAGGAATATTATATTAATATTTATTAAAGTATAAATTATGGATAATTATTTTATCCTATGTTCTAAAGATGGGGACAAGTGGGCCAAAGTAGCTCCCAACATGACAACTGTCAAGTTGGGGACATGCATACATATTATTTGGACTTAGTTAATTTTCCAATATTCCTTCCATCATTCCTTCCATCATTTGATCAGGCATGCATCCATTCCAAGAGCTTTCACTCACTCAGTTAGTTGACCTCCATACCTTCCTGTCACTATACCTGAACTTGTATCCATATGCATACTTGTTTTGTGTAGCTAGTTAGATTGGGAGTTGGAATAAAGAAGAAGGTTGTCACTCCTGTGGGATATTGAAGAGGCATGTTTTCAGGCCCGTGGGAAATCTCTCTGGGTGAGAGAATTTATGGGAATTGACTTCCTGAAGGTGATAAAATACAACTATAGGGCTCTGAGACTTCGTGTACAGCCTATTGTTGAAGCCCAAAAAGGAAGCAGGGAAGCTGAAGGACTATTGAGAAGAGAAGGGGAACACTTCTTTGGGTGGCACAGACATGTGGGGAATGAGGGACTATAGGCTATTAGTTTGAGTAGGGACCTGTGCCGGAGTCTTTCCTATTTTCCATGATCCATTAGCCTGGTTAGGAACCCCTTTACCTGGGCAGATTTTAGTCCTAGCTCAGTGGTGACCCACTATTGAGAGTGATGATTAGTGTGGTCTAAGGCTGGGAGGTTTGTGGAAGGTATGCATGTAGTTGGTGATATTCTTACCAAGATAAGGGTCAATTGTATAATAAATTTACATGCTGCATAATTATTTATGTGTGTATTTTTATGGATTTATCCTATGTATGGTTTATAACTATGTTTATATTATGGGTGTTTCCTTCATATGATGCATGTATATGTTTACTATCATTTCTATATGAATTTATGTATTTACAATATTTATTTGTCTGTTTACATTATATATAGAAATTTCCGAAAGAATTTTGTGTGTATATACTTTAATTGCACGCAGTTCAAAAAATTTATGTGGCATAACTCAGTTGGATGTTGGGTATGTTACAGTATGTTAAACAAAGAATGAAAGCATTTTTTGGAGTATCTTGGCCCGACATGGGAGGTCGGGGATGTTACAACATACCAGCGAACTGGTATACTGACCAGGAACTACACAGAGGAATTGGGACCTGGATGATATTGCAATAGAATTTCACAGTTACTTTTTCATTCGAGCATGGAAACCCCAACATGGATGCATCTCTTAAACATATAAGATGGATGATATTCATCAAGGAACCATAATTTGAGCTCATAATATAATAGCAACAACAAAATAGAAAGACAGTTAAAGAACTACTGTCATTTTACCATGTGCAGGAGGAAGTACCAAATGAAGATGATTCGTGCAATATTCAGAGAAGTGGAAGGTCTAACTATAAAATCAAAATTCATTGCTACGTTGACCAAGGTAAATAAAGTCAAAATTGGGATAGTTGAAAATCCCAAAATGGCCAACATTGGAGACTACTAGGATGAGCAAAGAGTAGAGGGCATAACAGAGTTATTGTGCGAGTACAATGACCTGTTTCCCATGACATTTAAAGATATGAAGGGTATAGGAGGAGAGATAGGATAAATTAAAATACCACTCCGAGATGAAGCGAGACCAATCAAACAATGACTATATAGACTGAACCCAATATATAAGAAAAAAGTCAAAGTCGAGATCGACAGGATGCTTGAAGCTGGAATCATATAACCAGTGGAAGAATCAGAATGGATATGTCCGATGGTAGTTCAAGACAGAAAAAAAGGAGGGATAAACATACTTGATGACGTTGAATGATGCATGCCTACATGACCCGTTCCCTACACCTTTCATAGATGAAATGTTGGAGAACGTCGGAGGAAACAAAGCTTACTCATTCATTATTGGATTCTCAAACTACTTCCAGATCAAGATAACATAGGAAGATAGATACAATACCACGTTTTCCATAGAATGGGGATCCTACTAGTACACAATCATGTCGCTTGGACTGAAGAATGAACCAACAATATTTTCCAGAGTGGTCATCGCCACATTTAAGGAATTCATCCACCGGTTTCTAGAAGTATACTTGGACGATTGGACAATCTATAGTTTGTTGAAAGGGCATGTAGAGGTCTTATGAATGATGTTAGAAATATGTAGACAGTGCTAGATATCATTAAAGCTAAACAAATGTATATTCAAAACACAGTTTGGGATACTATTGGGCCATATAGTATGAAAACAAGGTTTACTAGTAGATCTAGCAAAGATTGTAGTAATTGTTAACTTGCCACCACCAAAAACAGTCTGCCAGCTAAGAGAGACATTCAGACACAAAGATTTATCAAAGGATATGCACAAATTACTATGCTAATGGAAAAACTGTTAAGAAAAGATACAAATTTTTTAGTGGAATGACGATTGTCAACATGGTCTAAATACGTTGAAATAAAATATGGTCACCGCGCCAATACTAGTATTTCCAGACTGGGAAAAGAAATTCCACATACATGTAGATGCATCAACCATAACACTTGGATCTATCTTGGCACATCTAGGAGGAGGATATTTTGATCACCCTATAGCATTTTTTATCCGAAAGCTATCAGAATCATAACAAAACTATAATACTACAAAGAGGGAAGGCCTAGCTATAGTCTACGCACTGCAGAAGTTCAGACATTAATTATTGGGGAAACATTTCAATATGTTCACAGATCACTCAACCCTTAAATACCTAGTCAACAAACCAGTTTTGGGGGGGATAATATGCCGATGGTTATTATTGTTTCAAGAATTAGATTTCTAAGTAATAGTCAAGTCAAGAAAATTGAATGAAAGACTTGACCACCTATAAAGGGTAAAAAATGGATGAGAACCTACAAATTTAGAGGAAAACTTCCTGGATGCACAGTTATTTTTAGTACAGATCGTTGATGAATACTTTGCAGATATCATTCAGTACTTAAGCACAGGTACTACGCCATAGGCGCAGAAGAAAAACTTGGTAGTCTGAGCTACAGACTATCAACTAATCATAGGACACTTATACAAAATGGGTGCAGATATTATCTTGTGTAGATATGTGTTAGAACACAAAAGACCAGGATTATTAACAAAATCCCATGAGGGAATAGCAAGAGAAAATTACACAGGAAAATGTACCGTGCAAAAGGTATTGCACACAGGACTATGGTGGCCAACCATTCAAAAAGACTTGAAGGATTACTACCATAGATGTGATGCCTATCAAAGGGTAGGTAAACCTAACAGAAGGGACAAGAATCCACTACGACCATAGATAACATTCAAGGCATTCGATAAATGGAAAATAGAATTTGTAGGACCAATAAACCCACCAAAAAAAAGACCAAGAGAAAGGTACATCATCACCTCGACGGAATACCTAGCAAAATGGGTGTAAGCAACACCAATGAAGGACTGCAACATAGAAACAACATCACTCTTTCTATTTGAACAAGTAACTACTTGATTTGGGTGCCCAAGAGTTTTGATGAGAAACCAAGGAATTCACTTCATCAACCATACTATCAACACTATGACTGAAGAGTTTGAAGTCTATCATCAGAAGAGAACACCATATCACCCATAGGCGAATGGAACAGTAGAGGCATTTAACAAAATATTGGAGAATTCAGTGACAGAGATCTGTAATGTCAGCAGCGATGATTGGGACCTAAAAATACCAATAGTATTGTGGGCCTATAGGACTACATGAATTTTTTTTACAAGGAACACACCATTTGAACTGGTCTATGGCCAAGAAGTAGTGGTGCAATTAGAATTTCTAATACCAAGCTTGCACTTAGCAGTAATTACACACATGATGGAATGAGGCATAGTATAGGAGAGACTAAAGAATCTTATGACCATGGAAGAAGATCAGATTCTAGCAGGGTTCCACCAATAAGTTTAGAAAGCAAGGGACAAAGCTTGGCATGACAGACACATCAAGAAGAAAACTTTCAAGGAAGGAGATTTAGTGTTGATGTATCATAGAAAATCCTTTCAGAACTCTGGAAAGCTCAGAATTCATTGGTTAGGACCGTACGAAGTAAAAAATGTCACAGATGGAGGAGTTGTACAGTTGAAAGACTTAACAGTCATAGAACTCATAGGGATGATCAATGGGAGTCAACTAAAGTTGTACAAGGGTAGTCAATTGCCAACCGTGTAGTTAAAAAAATAAAAAATAAAACATGATATTAAACAATACCAATAGATGCACATTGCATCAAAAGATGAAGGATCACACACACTTAGGAATACAAATTCAGTGAGGACAATACCAATGGCCAAGTCACGATGGAAACAAGAGGGAAAAGTGAAGACAACAAATGCAGTATGAAACAACAAAGTTATGTGGAATTGAATGATGGAAAGGATTGAAGAGACACTACATTAATTACACCAACTGGAGATGGTGGGGGAGAGTAATGGAAGGTACAAAGGAATTGGAGGTGCATTGAATGCATAATAAAAGTAACATCTTCAACAAGTTTCATACAAGACCCATACAAAACATGGATGCAGGAGAAAACAGTTTATTATGAGACTGGAAAAGACAAAGAGAGAGAAATCATATGAAGCATAGAGAGAAGATCATATAGGTTACATAGACCATTGAAGTCAAAAGATGCTTGACATTCACCACTATGTCACCACCAAAACAAGCAGAGTCGACCCAGATCGCACGACACTCCAGAATTATAACCAGGGCACAACTACAATTGCAAGAAAGTGAACAATATTCATCAGAGGTCGTCAATATCAATGAAATCCCCTCACTAGATACAACAGCACTGAATCCCATGCCCATGGTAAAAGAAACCCAACATCCAACACCTAAGGGAATAAATGTGGATATACCATCAGAGAAACATGAGCAACAAAACTAGGGCACAGGAACCCTAAAGGAGGGGCAACCAGAGAACCCTGAATTAGCTCAGAGAGTCAATGGGATGATGAAAAATCCAGAACAAACAGTTGATCCAGATGAATCCCAAACAACCGTGTCAGACCACCCACTAGAAGGAATAGTGGAAGATGTCACGGTCTAGCTAGAATGGTTTTCTGAAGTATGCTCGATGGAGGCTTGAACCTCGAGCTAGCCACTGCCAAAGAAAGACAAGCAACAAGTACCTAGGTCACCTCACAAGCAACCCATTGTAGCCCTTCTTTTTTCGTGTATACCAGATGGGGTACGGGTCAAATCATACTTTCTAGGTCATATCAAGAAGCTAAAATACTCAGACCATGATGTAACAGACACAGAAAAATTCTTGGAATTCACAAAGAGAATATACTTACAAACTATGGGAGTGAATATGGTTGGGGAACCAATTTATCAATCACTCTAGTGGGCAACATGATTGGATAAAATGTGGATTTTAGGTCTGCTAGACCTACCACACTTTGGGAGAGGACAATACGTAAACAACTGCATCGAACAATTGATGGAAATTACACATGGAGAGGATATATGGTTGGACAAGATCGTCTCAATAGACGTGGAGCTCATTTCACACATTATAGGGCTTCCATCCCAGGGCATGGATCCCACACAATTTCTTGATGATAAGACAAAGGAGAAAGAACTATCAAAGGAAATGAAGAAGAAATATGGCATTGATAGGGGGACACAAGGAATCATCATCAAGAGGATCAATGATTTCATGACACAAATGGCCACAAAAATCATGGCCTGCAAGCTGCTAAAAAAATGTCGCAAGGAGGAAGTCCCGACTGGGGTTGTCACAGTTGCAGCTCAGTGTGTTGAGGGCACCACAGTTAGTTGGGCACCTTAACTTTTGAATTTTTTCCTAGATGACTAGAAGGATGCGCAGGATCTCAGAACCAAATTTCACTACGCATGGATGGTCATGTCGATAGCTATCATGGGATGGAAGGAACCAAATTACACATTCTTCGCCACTAGACCCAAGCTGAATTCTAGAGTGAAGTATTGATCACTTGGATCCATGTTAGATTCCAAGCACACGAAGATGAACACAACTATATTCAAAGGATACCTTTGCAACCTACAGGAGGCCATCTCCAACATGTGGAGAATAAAACCACATCTTGTCCAACAATATTAGGAGATTGCTAACTTCAAGGCCACTCAACATGCAATGTGGATGCAGGAATGGAAGGATCCCAATAAGAAATGGCTACAAATGCACTATTTCATCACAGAGAGCGACATCGACATGGTTATCAAATACTGGGAAGATGATTGGAATATTCCATTCGTCACCAAAGACATACATACAAAGATGACAGAGGAGGAAACAGGGCAGGAAGAAACACAGTCTCAGGAAGTCCCAATGCCCAAGAAACAAAGAATAGTCTAGACAAAAACAAAGAAAATTAATGAAGGTATAGCTAAGATAGGGAACTATAAGGGGAAGAAGAATAATATGAAGTTGGTCGAAGAACAAAAAAAATAGGTCGAGGAAGCGCAGGGGACTACACCAAACCCCAATCCACAAGAACTAGGCCTGAATAAGAGACCAACCACTCATATGGGAGGTGCACACAAGAAGATGAAGGCACAAAGAACACCCCCAGATTACACGGTCATGGAGGACGATGAAGATATGATAGCCCAAATGGTTCATGATCATACAGCTAAATAATTTGAAAATGTTCTCTTCCACATGGATAGAATTCAAGAGGAGTTGGAAGACATGAAGAATATTCTCACGTAGATCGAGGAAGAAAAGAAAGTGGGAAACAACATAGGAATAGGGCCATCAACATCACAGACAAGAGAAGGACTAACAAAAGGTGAGAGAGACATAGTCCACACAATACCGCAACCAAGAACGACATTCCACATTACACCCAACATGTTGCACATGGAAGAGATCATGGGGTAGACATCCCTAAAGGAATTAGCTCAACTACAACTGGTATTGTTGTGCATACCATCCAAATCTCTACACAAATTATAGGTTAGTGTTACCGAAGAGGTACAATCTTGTGCACGCATAGAGTTAGCTGAATTACAACAGCTAATGAAGAAGTGGGACGCATTGGAATTAATATGTGAGAAGGATGAACTCGAGACCCAAGAGGAGAGGGAGCGCGCAAACAACAAGGATGATTTTAGGGGTTGAATTTCTTTCATGGGTTAATTTTCCATGGTTTTTCCCAAAAAATTATTCTCTATTCTAAAAATGATTCGCCCAAATTCTATAGGATAAAAATATTTTACCTTAAAAATCGCCAAAAAATTATATAAACTATATACAATCCTTAGAAATTTGAATATTTTTACAAAAATATCGCCAAACATTTTATAGTTTTCACATGAAGGATTATTAATATTCGCCAAGGTTTATACATTTAAAAATAAATTTCCATCCTTAAAATCATCCTTGGCAAATAGATTGGAACAAAAAGTGGTCAAAACTTATGAGAGGATTCCAAAGACCACACAAAGGGAAGTAATCACAACAAAAAAAAAGATTGATCATATTGTGAAGGAAATTGATCAATATTAGAAGGAAATAGAGAATCTCTGCGAGCATCTCACACCCACCACTTCACTAGAAACAAGGGAGCAAAGGAAGAAGGAGGCAACAGAGTAGTTGCAGGAGATAGAGCAACAGGTTAGCATAGTAGCCAACTTGCTCGATAAAGAAGCACAACTTTGGACAAATATAGAAGAGGATCAGCAAGTCCAACGATGGGACAAGGAAGAAGAAAGGATAAGAACAACTATCCAAGACCTCAAGTAGAGGAAGAAGACAATGCCTATCATGGAGTTCATCAAAGGGGCACAGGACATGAAGAAACTATAGGCAGAACTTACCACTGTGCAAACACTAAAAAATGACTGTGAGGCTCAAATGGAAGCGCTTCAAGAGTGAGTAGCAGAAGTCATTTCATAGGTAGAGGAATAAATTACACATATAGCACAGACCGAAGTAGAGTGCGCACGATTAATCAGTGACAAAATGGCAGCCCAGATAGTAGACACACTCAAGGAGAAGACTGCGTAGGTGCAAACACAAGAAACATAGCTCAAGGTAAAGTTCTAGGCTTTTGACACGAAATTTAATTTATTTTCCCATCCTTGAAAACTAAAGCCTCATATTTTCCTAAGTCATGGATCTACCCTTAATCAAAAGGGATATCTAAACTTTCCGTTTCTTTTCGGTTTTTTAGGATTCATTTTTTCTCAAAGTATGATTTTCAACTATCTTATTTTCTGGGTGTCGAAGTATCGAAAATGGCTAACATATTAAAAAAGTTAAAAGGGGGAAGAAATGAAGGTTACCTTTTTTGTCGCTTTCCATAAAGCACTCTTTAAACATGTAGTTATTAAGTTTCTAAACATAATTATCTTCCCCTTAATCTTTTGCGATTTGGGTTTTTCTTTCTACTAAAATGCTTTCAAACTCCCAACCGTCAAACTCCCGATCCTCACTTTTTTGAAAAGGTTAAAAGGATAATTAATTTTTAACCTAGATTATTTAAATCCCTAATATGTGTCTTAGTGCCTCACTAATCTCATCGTGATTTCACGATTCGAGGATTGTTTATGACTTATCCCTTAACAATAGGATCCCCGAAGTTCTGAAACGTGAAATCACGTTTTCTCTAAACAAGGTTTAAATTTCAGGTTAATTCATTTTTAAATAGGATTAGTGATAATTAAACCTCCTTTGACATTTCGAAAGTTGAAGAAGGTAGTGATTTTTGAAAATCTAGTTTCGAAATTGCCAATATACGACAGTATTAATAACAGAAAACGAAGATATTTTTTGACACAAAAGTGTATCTCCAGGCATATCGTTCCATTAAAAAGAATTATTCTTTCGTTATCTGTGTCTGTACACTTGTTTTAACATGAAATTGAAGGTTAATAAAGTCTTATATTTTGAACTTCATAGTTATCCTTTACATCTGCAACAAGTCAAATTTACCTGGTTTTATACATATTTCTCTGTAAACAGATCTCTAATACAACACAAGAATCATGGAAACTAAGAAGGCACCCAAGAAAAGTGAAGAGATTGTAGAAATCTCAAGTATAGACGAAGACGTTATATCTGATACAACACCGCATGCCATCGATTCCATAAAATCCTGGAGGTAGATTTTAAAGACTCTAGATTATGAAATTAAAAATTTCCCTCATGACGTCAACAACAAGCTTTGAGATATAGCGGAGTCTGAGCTCCACAAAATAGCTACATGGCCATGAATTATGACTTATAATGACATGATCAGTTGGGTCTTATAGAGAACTAACGTACATATGAGGACCATTCTGGATAGTCGAGGGGTCGGCATTGGCTCTCTCAGACCAGAACATGTACAAGTAATGTATAAATTATCCCCTAGTACCAAGTATGTTTATAATCAAGATTCTGTGAGTAAGTTTTCAAAGGAATTATTGTTTTGAGGCAGACCAAATGTATCCTGACATAATCAAAGACTAGTGGAGAAACGAGGGAAAATTCATGGCTGACACCCATGGTATTTACGCCATGGCCTCATTGAATGAGTATATGATTTATGTGGTGATGATGTTATGTAGAATTTTCGGTAAAAAAAGTCCCACCCATTTGCTTGCAGAATGGGTACCTCTTTTGCACAAGGCAACAGAAAGTTACATCTTCAATTGGGATAAGATTTTATCCAATAACAATGGCGAAGGAGGTCATGGACTATCCGAATGGAAGATCAAAAGGCCGATCAGTAGCCTTTTATATTTCGGCATACATCATGGATTCTATATTCTTCTCGACTCCTTTCCCTTTGATGAATTAGAGTTGGAATCCAACTTACCTGGAGCCAATTCATGAATATCATTCTAAACTTTGGGAAGAAAACACCAAGGATTCGTTCTATGAAATTTGTCATTTCATGGTGATACCACTACATCAGATGTTGTACAACTGTGGGCCTCCCCACATTTCATCTTTGGTCACAAGAAACCTCAGTGAAGTTTTTGACTGGTTCATAGATGAGAATTTTTCATACATTAGAGTTTTCGGGTGTTCAATCCCCCCAAACCCCCTCCCAAAATTCCTCCCTGACAGACTAGTGTGTAGGGAGGTGGCTCATCAAATAGTAGTAGGTGGAATTGGGATAGAACTAAAAATGGCTCAAAAGGAACTTTGGCCAGTTTTTCCTATTCAAATTGGAAAATTTTCATTGCTCCACTTAGGTCATTCCAAAGTTGAAGCGGCAGTGCTAGAGGAGGTTAAATTGGTAAACCTTGAGCACAGGAAGCACGATCCTTACCAGCTAGTGGGAAAACACATGGCCCACTATAATATGAAGGCCTATGAACATGAGAAGTCCATTTGTGATGATATGTTCAAAGGGATTAAGACCTATGAGGAAGTGTTAGAAAGAGTACAAACACTACCGACCAACTTGCAAGCTAGTTTTCAGACCTTCCAGAGGCACATATAGAGTGGTCTACCCAAAGTGATGCAAGGAGAATCAATTACCCTTCCTCAGGAACAATAAGATACTCCTCTAGGCTTCATACAAGGAACACGAGATAAATCCAATCCTGAAGAATTTCCTCAGGAGACTAAAGTCTCATCACAAAATGAAGTATCCTTATAGATAGGAAATGCAAAGATGGAAGCAGAGAGGAGGCCCAGGACACCTCCCGATCCTAGTAAGTACACTTCTCCTTTATCATGTACTATTGATATCATTATACCTAAGGAAATGGGAGAAACAAGGTTTATAGAGATAGGAAGTCCCATAACTTCCTTAACCCCTTTGCAGTTCACCTTTGGACTCCCACAGATGGAAGATATATGTGTTGGGGACCTCACCCCTATTTCCAAATATGAGATCCCTCATTCCGATTTTTTTTTCAGAAAGAAGAGGAAGGCTATTGAAAGGCAAGACATGCATATGAGAGAAGGGAGTATGGTGAAGAAGCATAGGGTCTTGATAGATGGCCAGAAACTAGAAGAGGATGATTTCGCTAAAGAGGTAGTAGGCTCCATGGGATCCATGGAAAAAAAAAACATCTTTACTATGGAGAACATGAGAAAAAAGATAAATAAGAGTAACCACATGATAGATCAATTGTAGGATCAGTTGAAGAATGCTAAGAAAAACATTAGATAAGAGGTGAATAAGAGTCTGGAGAAGGCCAAATCTGTTGAAAAGAAAGAAATTTAGTCACTCAAAACTAGCCTGGATGAAATGAACCAAAAGATACAAGCAAGTCAAGTACAAGTTACTTAGCAAAGGGAGCTTCTTAAACAGTTACAGGATAAATTGAGTTTGAAAGAAGGTCAGTTCGTGGACTTAAAGGCTTTTCAAACCCTCTCATTAGAATCCCATACAAAGATAGAAGCTGAACAACAACAATTGATATCCAAAATAGAGATCATCCAGCATTATTTTCAAGAGGTAAGCAAATCCCTTGATAACATTATTTTACTAGAAAAAGAGGCTAAACCAGCAAGGAATACCTTTCATAAGGCATTCGCATGTTCAGGGAACAGGGAGATGCCGAAAGATTTAAAACTTTATGTCACAAAATAGATAAGAGGAGACATTATGCTCAAGGCATGGGAAACAAACATAGTCGAAAACAAGAAGACAATCAAAGAAATCAAAGATGATTGTGAGGGAATCTTTGATTCTTTGGATAAGAAAGCATTAGGATTTGAAGGAAATGACTTCTCTGGACTACTAGGGCAAATAAACATTGTGAAACAATAGTTGAACTAGAAAGAGAGCTTATAGGAGGTTCAGGCAGAAATTTCACAATTGAGCGAAATCAATACCAACTAGATAGACAGATGGTTGGTACAACCTAATTTAAAGTTGCAAATGATCAGATCTGTTGATAAAGGTTTTGAAGACCAGTTTCCAAAGGTACAAAGAACGTTTTATCTATTTGAAACTAAAGATCTCTCGACACCACCTAGAACTTTTGTTCATTTTTTAGAGAAGTGTGTTGAATGTATAGCTTCAAAAGAGGGAGAGGCTTCAACTAAACAATGAAGTATCGTTTGAGGTCTTATACTTTTGAATTGATAGACCAACAAAAAAATAATCCTGCAACGGTTAAGGTTGCAGTTTTGTAACTATTTTTCCTTCTTTTTCCCTAGAAAATAGGAGATCACTAACGATCAAGTGGTAATGATCTTGTATAAATAAAAGGAGAGAAGACTAACAAAGGGGATTTTTTTCCTTCTCTAAAATGGGCATTGTGACGAAGACATATAAGGAAACTCTGAATTAATAGAAAAGAAGATTGAAGATTCCAGATTTTGTCAAGTCTGAGTTATGTGTTCCCCTGTCTTTTCATTGTTCTTTCATGTGTTTTATTAATGAATGCTTGACAACAATTTAGTACAATCTCTACTCTGGAAATAATTATTCTTGTTATCTAGATCATTTACAATTTTTCCTCTACATCAGTTATCAATCGATACAAGACCTGAAAATGTTCAGATTGCAACATCATATTCTTCATTAATATCTTTATTTCTTCATAGTCTCCTATTACAATGTGAGATTCCTCTTAAATTGATGCCTCACCTTGTTATTAGTCTTATGTTTTCTTCATATCATATATGTTTCCCTTTACTTAAATTTTAGCTTAGATACAAGAAACGACCTTTGATTCAACCATCTCATTAAATCATGTTTTAAAATCATTCTCTTTACGTTGTGAATTAGAGATAACTAAGCCTAAAAAGAAAATACTGAATTGTATCTCTCTTATCTTTTATCCTTCATGACAGTACCAGTTTTAAGGCAACCTAACATCGAACCTGGTCTTTCGGTTCAAACCAACATTACCCTAAATTTATTTAACACCATTTTACAAATGGTAAGTAATTGGGCTGAGTTAGAACGTTCATGGGCTGCAATTGAGACAGATATCAACATTCAAGAAAATTGGGAATTTAGATAAAGACAGTTGAGAAACCAACTTTAGTCCTTACATTTTTAAATAGTCATCTTTCCGTCCTCTTTTCCTATTTCTTTTCAGATTCCTTGACAATATACTTTAGAGACTTAAAGTATAAAATCAGGAACAAAATAGGAAATCACCAAGAGATCGACAAATCCCACAAAGGTTAGGTGGCTCAAGATGAGCCACATGTCAATGTTGGGGGCTTGTTGGAAGCAGACCAAAGTGGAAAGCAAGGCAATTTTTGGAAAGAAGGCATTCATGAGGAAAGCGACAACTGGAAGGAAGAAAAATATGCGTGCATGCATGGAATACCTAACGACATTAGGGTTAGGGTTTTGGTAATGTATCGTAATGGATAAAGAGCCAAAAATGTATAAATATAGTTATCTAGGTCTCATAGAAGGAGAGACATTTTGTTGTAGTGAGTTGCTAGAGATATAGAGAGACAAATAGAAGAGAGTGAATAGTAATAGTAGGTAATATTTTGTTGTATGACCTATTTTTTTAAGTTGTTGAGATGGAGAAGATGGAGGAGGGTAGACCTTGAGGGTTATATCGTAGGTTGAGGATCTTGGTGCAATCTAGTCTGCCTCATAATAGATCTTGACCCGATGAAGGAGAATTGTAAAGCTTGCGGTGCTGTAGTGAAAAAATGACTATAATAAAATAGATAAGAGCCAAACATTTGTGGACGTAATGTAGGGGGGGGTGAACCATGGTAACATATGTTTTATGAGATTGAATGCATGTATTCCTTTATTGTCTCAGTAAATATGGATGTGCTAAATGAATGAGTTATTATATTTCTTTCATAAATCGTGATAATTGTATACTGTGTTTATAAGTTACAGTAGCACTCTCAATACATAGTTATCAAATCTCTCACTCAATACTAGGCTGTCAACACATGAGTATTGCAGCCACCCATTAAGACTATCTCAGGTGAGATGACACAGTGCACCCTATGTGCTGTGTTTCCTTTTGGTTTACCAGGGTGGCCGATAGTTTTAGAGCCTTTGTTGGAAACCTGGAAAAACATGAACCTTGGGTCACTCATTACAAACTCAGATGGAATATATAAATAAAGAGTAACCAACAATGGGCCCTCATAATTCTTTAAACTTCATAAGTGATTTACTCTAAAAATTTGAAACCATCCTAGGATTGCACACATGTGGGAATCTCTGGGCCCTTACAAATATTTGAGATTATGTTTCAAAAAATAAGATAAGAGGCATTAACCTCTCCTAAATATGGTGGATTTTAAAGTGAGATGAAGGTTTCTTCAAGCAATCTCTTTTTCTGATTTCCAAGGTAACACTGAGTACGAGGAAAGAGCATACTCCAATATTTTCCAAATACCCTTCTAGTCCCAAATTAATGTGATGTTTTGTAAAAGGAAAGATTTTAATGAAATTCAAATGCTAAATTGTAAGCCATCCATGTGGAAACCAAGGAAATCAAAAGATACTATGGTTCTTTTTAGTCCCCCTAGAAGTCTACATGTGACTAATTTATCTATGCAAACATGAATCTCCAGCCTAATTGTTATGACTTTTACAAAGTGCATAAAAGCAATCTAATCTATTGAAAAGAATTCATCCTAAAAATATCTTACATTGTGGTGAAAAAGAGATTTTGTGTGACTTTATATGTAGATAGGTACTCAAAGTGCACAAACTCATTGAAATGAAAGAGAGGTATATGCGCATTTCTTTCCAGACCACACAACTATTTATCTCGAACCCACATGCACACGAGAAAATGATGGCCCAAAAATTTGAAATGGAATCCTACAACAGATGGATGAATTACAGTTTTTGAAGGGTAGGTTGGGCTGGTTTGGACCCTACAAACACCATAAAGTGAGAATATAAGGTCTAAGAGTCCAAAGGAGGAGGAATTTGATCACCACTCCCTAGTATGGTCACTAAATTGTTGGGTTCCTTTTGTCACTTGGGTGAGAAAAAAGAGGACCCTTGATATCTTAGTTGGACTAGCTAAACAAAACTAAAGAATGGTTATTATGTTAGTGAACCTACAAGAAAATAATCATATATAAAAACAAAAATATAATGATTAACAAATAAAACTAAACTAAATAAATATCAATAAAGGGTGCAGGACATTGAACACGAAGAGTGGTTACCCAATAGAGAATGGTATTTTTAAATTGAGATCACCAAGAGGAGAAATGTGGGATTTATGAATACCATATTGCTCCTAAGGAAGGGATCTTGAATCCCTCAAAGTAGAGCTTCTACTCTCCTATTTTTAATTGACAATGGTGAATAAATCTATGGAAAATTCTTCCAAGACATGGAAATTTTTCCCTAATCTATAATTTCTATTGGGCCCGAGATATGATCATTTTCATGACGTTATTATAAACTTTTTCCATATGTACATATGCGTGTTTTCATATTTTAAAGGATCTTTTTGAAGAATTTTATGGTAAATTGGTATGGTCGCCATAAGGTATGTATAATTCATGTGTAATGATTGTATCGAGTATAATTCATCATGTTATATGATTTACAAAAGCTAATTCACATTTTTCTAGTGTTACAAGGAAAAAACGCTCTACATTTCTAGTTCCGACACTTGATCCAACAGTCCTTGCAGCACTCCTTCCAATAATCAATCCAACACTCCGTCCAACACCTCTTTCTGCACAAAAACATAGGGTGAATTGGTGGTTATGGCATTGGCGGCCAGTGATGGGAAAATCAGAAACATGGGTTTTGTTTATCCTTTCCCCCTCCAGCTACTAAGCTTCTGAAAACTTGAATTCAGTTGTCCAAAGAAGGTGATTATTGGCTTGTTCCATTTTGTTAGTTAGGGCATCATTTATTGTAATTTTTTGAAATCAGAAGTGGTTCGACCCTCCTGAGGTCTATCAATTGGGTTGTAAGATTATAAATACTCATAGGATGCTCAGTAGATTGTTAACCAAGTAGAAGAGCCAGTGTATTAGAGACAAACTCATTTTTTCTCCATTTTTCTATTTTGCATTGTCGAAATTGTGCCAAAACTACGTTTTCAAGATTTAGTAGTGGATTCACCTTGTTAAGCTCATGGTGTGCTTCTAGAGAGTGAAAATGACTTGCTGGGGTGCCCACCAGTAGTCTGGTAACTCTCTGTGTGTTTTTTATGTATTTCATCATTTATATTGTTCTTTTATTTTTTGTACATGCATGTTTTATTGTGTTAATTAGCTTGTTGTAATTTAATTGTTTTATTGTTCCTTTGCAAGTTAGTGTGATGGATTATGTTAGCATGAATTAGTTTTGTAGATTATGAATGAATCTGCAGATCCCTAGACTAACCCCATGTGCAAGTTAGAAGTTAGATTATGATTTCCTTCATAATTTTATAAATAAGATTGAAACATAATTTTTAATTAGAATAAAATAGAATCTTATCTGGGTTTTCTTTGAAAGGGATTTTGATGGATGGATAGATTTCATTTCAATTTTTAGTTATAGTTGTTGCTTCATTTTTAGATAGATTTCATTTTCTTAGTTGTTGGTTGATCTAATTGTCAATTTACTTTTTAATATCATAGCTTAAATTTATGTTTTTAATTCATTTCCTTATTATAGTTTGAATAATTAAAGTAGACATAACATAGTTTCCCTTTACACGATTTATTTTCATAGGTTAAAGTGAAATTAAATTTCTTAGTTAAATAATGATGATCTCGTTATGTTGTTGATGGCTTGCACATGAATATGCGGGGTATTTAACATTATTTATGTTATGACTAAGTTTTCATTGGATTGTTTAATCCATACCTTTCATTTTTCCATTGAGATTAGTGTCGAGTTTATAGCGTTGGAATTGTCCTTTGCTGTCAAGTGTCATTGAGATATCATCTGTCACCACTGAAGGCATTCACACAACCACCAACATTGTATTTGAGTGTCATAAGATTAAAGATAGTTTGTTGCTTTTGTAGATTAGAAGAGATAGTTTCTTGTTTTCATAGATTAAGGTAAAGCATTTAGTTGTTAGTTCTCCTTGCTTTCAATAGAATAGATTTCCTTTCATGCATTGCATTGAGCATTTAGATTTCCTTTCACACATTAGAAATACTTTTGCATTAGGCATTTAGTCCACTTGCCTCTTAGGCTAGATAGTTGTTCAATGAGAAGTCTTTGCTTACTTGTCCATTTTCTTTAGTAGGATAGATAGTTGTCTTTGCTTACCTATATTTTTCTTTAATAGATTAGTTAGGTGTCTTTTCTTACTTTTCTATTTTCTTTAATAGGTTAGATAGGTGGTTTTACATACTTTCTTATTTAATTTCTTTCATAGGGTAGTTTCTCATTGAATGTAGGTTGGCAAGTTAAACTAGTTTGCTTTCATCATTTGCTTATTGATATGCTTGGATAGTTGCTTATTTCTTATTGTTGAACTAGTTTTCTTTACATAGGTTTTTTACTTGTTTTCTTATTAACTGTCCATCGATCCTTGGCCAAAAGATACTTAGGTTACCTAGTTTCCAATTGCTTAGTAGGGTTTACTTATTTGATAGTTTTGCTTAAATAGATCAACCTTTCATAGCTACCTTCATTAGTTAGACCATACTCCTACTAGCCTTCTACCTTTGGCATATATTTTGGTACAACTCTAAGTTTACTTACCCCGGGTTGAAAATTTAAATTGAGGGTATTTTAGTGTGTTTTTAGTGCATATATAACACCCATCATTTTTGGTGTTGTTGCCAGGGAGTTGTATTAAGGTAAGAAGTAGTTAGGAAATAGATCATTCCTAGACCTTAGCATTAGATTGGTGGTGGGGGAACTTTAAGATGAGAGTCAAGAACCTGCGCATATGCTATAGTAGGTTCTCCAAAACCCAATGGTATTTTTTCCTTTTATTTTTGTTTACTTTCATGAATAGGCATAGAGACCCAAAATGTAGATATGTTAAATCTAAATCAAACCTTACAACCAAGGTTCCTTCCAAACTTTTTGGGGGAAGGAACATTCCACTCATAAGCTCCACAGACCAATACCAAAAAAAAGGAGCTAGCTCAACCCAAAGAGATAAAGAAGTCTCTAAAAGAGACTAAAACAGGGAGCACTATAAAACAAAAAATTGAAGCACCAATAGTATTGGGACAAGAGACAAGACCGCTCAAGCCTTCCATAGAACCAAACAATACAACCTTTGATTTTACACCACCATTAGGAGATCCTAACTTTTTGGACATCATATTTGTGTGAGCCATGTTTTATCAAATGGAAAGATGAACTCAGAAGAAACCATTAGATTGAGGGAACTTTCTCAAATCCTAACAACAGCTGGTATTTCTTCTTTTCAAGAAGAACCTATTTTGGTAGCAGCCAAGAACTTGTCTACCTCTCCGAAAATATTAGAAAAGCCAGTGTCCTATGGGCTACAAAATGATTTTCCTTGCCAAAATGCGAAGGAAGCTAATAAATTATGGACTACGTCCAATGGAGAGCAATCATCAAGGCCTAAGATTGAAGAGTTCTCAACATCCATCTCAACAGATCCTTTATGTACTTCATAAATCAATCATAAAGAAGAAGAGGATATGCATAGCATGATGAAGGAGAGCATAGAAATTATTGTTGATGAACATCAAGATTACATTGAAAATTGGTTTCAAGAGGTCATCAGGCCACAATATTATTCTCTTCTTCAACACCGCCTGATGCCAAAACAAGTAGGTTGGTTGGTTCTTCTGATCTAGATTTTATGAGTATAATGAAATGAATATAGATTATTAATAGGTTCGTAACACAAAATAATAGAGATATAGTAAAATTGGTTTCTATTTAATCACGAAATAAGCTGAAACTATAAAATGCAGTGGAAACAAGCTTGTTGGAATGGTGGCGGCTTATCTCTGAGAAGAGATGTGATGGCATCACACATTCGCAAGAAAAGGGTTACAATGAGGCTCTGAAGGCATTTTTACAATAATAAAGAATTCCAAAAAACCTATACATCCAAAAAACTAACCCTAGGAGATGAAGCGCCAAAATTCATGTGGGCCCCGTTTGGGTAAGTTAGTACATCAATTTCTCGGGGTCGTAACATTTGCATACAATATTTGTTTTAGGCGTGTGATAGCCCATTAGAAAGGTATCATAGAGAATATTCAT
Organism: Picea engelmannii; assembly: GCA_009831015.1. NCBI lineage: Eukaryota > Viridiplantae > Streptophyta > Pinopsida > Pinales > Pinaceae > Picea > Picea engelmannii. The sequence goes on from ML777148.1 coordinate 1,389,725, forward strand.
TTTGGGGGCTCAATAATGCATTCAACTGTCATTGAGGATATCTATCCCGAAAAGACTTCATTTAGACCCTCAAAATTGCCCCAGAAGTTAAAACTACTAAAAATAGTAAATTGCAAAAATTGTCAAAAAACTATTTTGAGCCAGTTGGAAAAGGTGGGTGGCCATCGATATCCATATGGATCAAAACTATATCCTTAGGAATAAATGGTCTCTATTGAGTTGATTTCCCCCATCAGATGAGGAAATTTCTGTTGAATTTGGCCCCAGTTGAGCCACTTGCCTTGGTGCAAGAGATGCCCTGCTTTGACGACTCGATAAAGATGGATCATTTGTTGTCGAGTGCCCTTGATTTGTCTTTCTACACTACGATCATTGGATTCTTATTGTAGGAATTCAGGGTTACGCTCTGTTGGTTTCAGTTATTCTGCTACTTCTGAGGTGTCCAATAATGGTGGGAAATAAGGGCGAAGGAGATCCACATTGAACACTGAGTGCAGACCAAGGAAATGAGGAATGTTGAGCTCAAAATCATTGTCCCCCATGACCTTGGTGATAGTGTAAGGCCCATAACAAAGTGGGCGAATATTCCAATGGGGTCCTGTAAGGCGTTCCTTTTGCAAGTGCAACCAAACTTTGTCGTCCACCTGAAACTTATGCAACAATCGATGTTGATCATGGCATTGTTTGTATTTGTCATTAGACTTCTATAGGATATCCTAAACCTGTTAATGGATGTGATGGATCCTCTCAATGAACTAGGTGGCTTTGTCAGCTTCAGTTGGAGTAGGATATGATTCGGTATAGGTGACCGCAAAGGGAAGTGCAACATCTATGGGTCCCAATGGTTGGAATCCCAACCCCACTTGAAAGGGGCTATGGTCGGTTGAGCTATGCAGGGCTCAGTTGTAGCTATGATAGACATAGGGAAGGCTCTCATCCCATTTGAGAGGGTGCTTTGAATTATACATGTGAAGGATATGCACAATCATTTGATTTACAACCTTGGTTTGGCCATCTGTCTGGGGGTGGAAGGTCATGGATTTGGTGAGCTTGGTGTCTAGCAGTGACTAGAGGCTCGACTAGAATGTGCTGAGAAATCGACTATCCCTATCTGAGACAATGGTTTGTGGGATTCCAAAATGTACCCAGACTCGTTCAAGGAAGAGCTTGGTAGTGGCCTCTACTGTGATTCTCTTCTTGCAGGCAACCAGAATCGCCATCTTAGAAAAGTGATCAGCAACTAAAAAAACACAATCATTTCCCTGCTTGGTGGATGGGAGGCCCAACATGTAATGTTAAGAACCAAATATCAATATAGCATAGAAAAACCTCAGAAAAAGTACTCAATGCCTTGAAAAAGAGATAATTTTAGATAATAAGCCTCTTCGAGGGGGCAACCTCCTTTTACCCCACTTAAATGATCAAGTACAAGATGATTCAAAATGAAAATGTCTCCTTGGTATATATAGGAGACTAGGAGGTATAATTACAACTAATGGCCTAAAGTTGACATAAATAAAATAACATTACT
>ML777148.1:1394778-1493873 GCA_009831015.1 Picea engelmannii
ATCTTGAGATGGTTCTTGTTCTTGTTCTTCTTCCTCTTCACAATCTATGTAGAATAATTTCTTCTCACCACACTTATGTCCCTTATTGTACTTGTTGTCACAATTAAATCATAAACCTTTTTCTTTTCTTTCCTCCAATTGTTTGGGTGTCAACCTTGTAGGTTGAGGTGTTTTAGAAGAAGGATCATTGTTCTCTCTATAGGTGTTAGGATTGGTCCTTCTAGTAGCCATAGCCATATTATTGCTTTCAACATTTCTTGCCACCTTAAATGCATTCTCCAATGATTTGGGTTCCAAAAGGTGAACCTCATGTTGAATGTGATCCTTTAAAGTTTCTATGAATACATCAATCAAATGCTCATCTGGAATATCAGTTACATTTATATTCAATCTTTGGAAGTTCTCAATGTGCTTGGTAACTGAACCCTTTTGCCTAGGATTTATCAACTGGCTAAAGAAGGTATTGCTCCTTGTATCCTAATAGTGTGCTATCATTTCTTCCGTGAAAATTGTCCAAGTAACGAGTGATTTGCGAGAACAAAGCAATCGATACCATACAAATTGATTAGGTTCTAAATATAAAGAAGCAATTTGTACCTTTTGTGTATGTGGCACATTATGGAGATCAAAGAATTGCTCGATCTGAAGTATCCATGTGATTGGGTCCTTGCCATCAAACTTTCTCATATCAATCTTAGGAACATGGTTGGTCTTCAAACCAACATTGGAGTTTCTCCATTCTTGATTCACCTTCCTTGTGTCCTCATCATGAATTTCATGGGATGCATTTTCACTTTCAGGTGTCTTCTCTGTTACGAAATTTTCCAATACTTCCATGATCTCCCCTTTTAAACCATCCATCTTAGTATCCAACATAGCTTCCATTGAATCCATCTTCTTTTGTAGTTCATTTATGTCCATACACATTTCTTCACCTTCATCAACAGTCCAAGTAGGATTTTCTAGAGGCTTATTTGGTGTATAAGTTCCCTTTTTTGGTGGCATGTTGGCCAAGTATCACTTTTGAACATTGATTTTGAGGTGGTTCTGCTAGACAATATTTCTTCTGTTGTATCTCACAAGTTTTGACCCTTCTGGGTATGGAACTTTCTTTTATGTAGTTCTTTGATATTTCTTCTCTACAATGCCACAAGTCTGATAAAAATTGGATGTGCCAAGTGGAATTTATAGTAACTACCCCACAACTTGCCGATTTTTTGGCCTTTCCAGGAGATCTCACTTGTATAGTGTTCCCCGTACAAAATGATTGATATAAAATTTTGAAAATCACACCAGAAATACTATAGACTATCCACGATCCAATGAAACCAATGCCACTCAATTTGGATACTCTAGAAAGAGGTTATGATTGTTTTACCTAAAAAAACTTCTTAAGACTAGTCAAATTCCCTATCGTACACAAGGTGTATCTACAAATTTAAGATGACCCAGAAGCTAAAAATTTTACCATAGATACCTTACTAATTTTTGTAAATAGCCTCCATATTTTATGGTTTGAAACATTACATATAATTTTTTATAGTGTAAATTCCACAATGACGTAGTTCAGGATGATTCCAGAACCCTATCTTGTACAGGCTGTATCTCCAAAAGTATAAGGCCTAAGGAGCTGAATTGTGAACCCAATGTACCTTGATTTGTCCAATAGATATCCTCCAAGTCGTTCCTTCTGAAAAGTTGTAGAAAAAAAGTTATAGAAAAAATTCCAAGGTGTCTCAGATGTTGCAGCGAAACCCCAAGACCTTGAGCTCTGATACCATATGTTAAGAACCAAATATCAATATAGCATAGAAAAACCTTAGAAAAAGTACTCAACACCTTGAAAAAGAGATAATTTCAGATAATAAGCCTCTTTGAGGGGGAAACCTCCTTTTACCCCACTTAAATGTTCAAGTACAAGATGATTCAAAATAAAAATGTCTCCTTGGTATATATAGGAGACTAGGAGGTATAATTACAACTAATGGTGTAGGGTTCGGCTCCATAAAGCCTTATAAAAACCAAAATAATTTAATTTAAGGAATGTTAACCTAACATTTATTTTACTTCATAATCAGCATATAACCAAAATTTATTGAACTGAACATAATAGCTTACGAACAACTTCATAACCCTTCATATTCCTTAAATTGCATAAAACAAATACGTAAATTAAAATACCTTGGTCTGATGCTAACCTTTTGCTTGTCTTGTTGACCTTCCTGCTGCTTCCGCTTGTCTTGTTGACCTTCTTGCTGCTGCCTTGCCCAACTTGATACCATTGACCAACTTTGCCCAAACCGTGTTTCCTCCCTGCCAACTAGGATAGATTCCTAGCTCCAGGATACCATATGGATATCCTGGCCCTCGTGCCCAAAACCCCCAGCAAACTGGTGCTCCCTGTACTGATCCTTCCTGACTACAGAACTCAAACTCTCCACCAACCAATCCAAGATAACCCTGAAAAAATAATACCCCTCCTTCTGTAAGCCTCCTCCCCTCATATCCCCCCTTCACTGACCCTTTCCTCCTCATTTATTTCCTTATTTATACATTCATTATGTTATCCACATAGTTAATGACTTACCCTATTATTTAATGCTTCTTATCCTTATTTTTAATGCTTCTTATCCCCTAGTATACGTAGATCATTTAATTAAACAATTAAATTTATTAACCCTCTTAAATTTATTACCCTGTTCATTCAATGTGATAGGTTATTAAATATTTAATTAATTAATCAATCAAAATTATAACAATTAATTAATTAATAAATATTTAATTAATATTATGATGCCAATCTTTTTTTAGTTAATAACATGTTAGAAAAATTAATTACCTAATAAATTTTACTTAATAATCCCTAAGCATATATTCAACTAGGGTTGTTACATACACCCACCCTTTAGGAAACTTCGTCCTGAGCTTAAGGTATCTTATGGTCAAAGGAAAAGAAACATGGTTCACACATTCATAACAATTAACCGACATTATTAGTAAGTAAGTCAAGAAAACTCATACATACTAGTGTACATGTACAAGAAATGCATGTGTAGCTAGTACATACAAGTCTCGTTCATGTACTAATAATCAAAACTATCATCCTTTAGTAATTTATGTATGCATCCAATCCAGTTAGCAAGACTAGTCTTTTATAAAAGACTAGTTTTGAGCAGTGTCATCACCTGAAATCATGCACTGGTCCACATATCATAGAAATGCATCCAAACCAATATAATTTCACATACAATATTCATACCATAATGTTTCTTGGCTAGTGGTCATGATATCCACTTTCATCATCATTATCGCTTGTCTATTTCATAGCCCATAACTTGTAGATTAGTCTGTAACACAAATTCATACATTTCTATGCATTATCATCATGTAATTGCATACTATCATCATTTCAATTTGGTATCCTTGTACCGATAAATTAACATCAAATTTTTCTAGTTATAAATAGATCTCATAATATCCCATAATTCAATTTCGACACCCATTCATAAGCTTATCATTTACCCAAAATAGATTGCATCATATCCAACATCATCCTAATAGCATTTAATCATTCATAAAAGTTCATACATTTAAAGTTTAAGTGTATCACTTAATAGTTTCATTGCGACTAGAAAAAAAAGTATGTAGGCCTCAGGTAATCCTGGTTGTCTAAGTCAAAAGGTGGTGTTACATACACCCAACCTTCGAGAAAAATGTTCTATAGGTGGTCACAAAAGTGAGGGATAGTCTCGCCATAGTGTCTCGGCATCTTCCCAAGTAGCAGATCCTAGACTATACTTGTCCCATTGGACCTTAACTTGGTCTACCTGACGATTCCTAAGCTGTTGGACTCTACAGTCCAATATGCGTAATGGTTATACCGTGAGGGTTCCCACATACGATACCTGCAATTCCTTCCAATTTAGTTTATGTGATTCATCAACAACATAATGACATAAAACAAATACATGAAATACATAGGAGTTTTATGCAAGTGGGGTGGCAGTACAAGACGATATGCAACAGGTCCAATTTTCTCTTGGATTCTGAATGGTCCTATAAATCGAGGTGACAACTTTGTCCCCTTCCTAAAACATATGGTACTCTTATTAGGCCTGATACAAATGAAAACCTGGTCTCCCACTTCATAACTTCGGTCAGTCCCGTGTGAATCAGCATAAATTTTTTGCCTATCCTGTGCTTCCTTTAGTCTCTGCCTAATCTGAATCACCTATTCTTCCATCTCCTGAATCAATTCTAGCCCAACTGTTACTCGGTCTTCTAGTCTATCCCAACTCAATGGAGTTCTGCATGGCCTCCCATACAAAGCTTCATAGGGTGGCATTCTGATGGAGCTATGAAAAATGTTATTGTAGGCTAACTCTACCAAAGGTAGGTACTTCTCCCACTGGGTTTGATTATCCATTACATACATCCTAAGAATGTATTCCATGACTTGATTTACTCTCTCAGTATACCCATCTATTTCAGGATGATAAGTTGTTCTTAAGTTCAACTGAGTCCCCAATGCTGACTGCAGACTTGTCCAAAACCTAGAAGTGAATCTTGAGTCCCTCTCTGAAATGATCTTCTTAGGTATCCCGTGCAAATGGATAACCTCACTTACAAACACATGTGCCACATCAGTGACATCGTAAGTGTCTCTAAGTAGAATAAAATGAGCACTCTTGGTTAAGTTATCCACTATCACAAGAATGGAATTGTGTCTATGAGACGTGAGCGACAACCCCACAACAAAATCCATAGAGATGACTTCCCACTTGGAAATAGGAACATCATGTGGTTGTAGGAGGCCTACTGAGTGATGGTGGTCGACTTTCACTTGTTGACATTCTAGGCACTTGGTGAAGAAATGGACTACATCGCGCTTCATTCCTACCCAGAAGAAGAGTTTCCTTATATATGCGTACATCTTCTTCACACCCGGATGTGCACAATAAAGTTCTCTATGGGATTCCTTCAATATGATCCTTCAAATATCCCCATTATCAGGGATGTACATCCTTCCTCGATATCTTAATAGTTTTTCTATTTCCAGACTATATCCTTCATATTTTGGTTCTAACTGCCTCCCGCTCTAGAGGTTTGAAGTAACCTTTAAATATCAACTTTCTCATGGGAGTTGTTTCAACACATGTTCCCTCAGGTTGACCTTTAAGGTTACCAAGGAGAAGATACATGGTCTCCTACTCAAGGCATCTACAACCACATTTTCCTTTCCCTTGATGTACAAAATACCAAAATCGTACTCACTCATAAACTCACTCCATCGCCTTTGCCTGGAATTCAGATCTCTTTGAGTGAAGAGATGTTTTAAACTTTCATGGTCCATTTTGAGCTCAAAGTTTCGCCCCACAAGATAGTGCCTCCAAATTTTCAGAGCTAGCATTACAGTTGCCAACTCTAAATCATGAGTCGCATATATCTCTTCATGTTTCTTAAACTTCCTTGACACATAAGCTATCACTCCTCCATCTTGCATTAGCATGACCCCCAACCCTTGCTTCGAGGCATCCATGCAGACTGTGAAGTCCTTTTCCATATCCGACATTTGTAGAATTGGCACACTGGTTAGTAACCTCTTAAGCTCAATGAATGCACTATAAAATTCTTCTTTCCATTCATACCTGACCCCCTTGAGTTGCAAAGTGGTGATGGGTTTCGCTATTTTTGAGAATCCTTCCACAAATCTCCAGTAATAACCTGCTAGCCCCATGAAGCTTCTCACCTCATGGGCATTTTTCGGCACTGGCCACTCCATAATGGCCTTTACTTTTTCTGGGTCCATAGAGAGTCCTTTGCCAGAAATGATATGACCTAAATAGTGAATCTCTTTCTGGTATAAGGAACACTTCAACAAATTCCCATACAGTTTGTTCTCTCTAAGGCAGGACAACACTACTCACAAGTGTTCCTCATGTTCTCATTCATTCTTGGAATAGATGAGGATGTCATCTAGAAAGACTTGTACAAATTGATCTAAGTACTTTCGGAATACATCATTCATGAGGCTCATGAATATTATTGGTGCATTGGTCAATCCAAAAGGTACTATGACAAGTTCGTAATGTCCAAATCGAGTTCAAAAGGAAGTTTTTTGGATATCACCTTCCTTAATCCTTAACTAATGATACCATGATCGCAAATCAATATTTGAGAATATTGTTGCTCCTTTCATCTGATTGAAGAGGTCATCTATTTGTGGCATTGGGTACCTATTTTTCACTGTAGCATGGTTCAAGTCCCTATAGTCTATACACAGTCATAGGGATCCATCCTTTTTCATTACAAAAATTACTGGTGCACCCCAAGGTGAGACACTGGGCCTTATTATCCCTAAGTCCAGTAACTCTTTCAACTGCATTTGCAATTCACAAAGTTCTGGCATTGTCATCTAATATGGAGTCTTAGAGATTAGTTCTGCACCAGGTTTTAGATCAATAGTAAAATCAAGCTCCCTCTGATGAGGTAACCCTGGTAACTCGTTCAGAAAAACATCCTTAAATTATGACAATACCAGGTACTGATCCAATGAGGGTCCCTTCCTCTCATTCACTAATTCCACTACATACAATCAACACCCTTGTCTCAAGCATCGATTAACCTTCATAGTTGATATAAATTATAATGACACTTTTGTTCATACACCCTGGATCTCTACTGGCCTTCCTTCATCGTCGACACAAAGCACCCTCTTTGCGAAACAATCTACCATGGCTTGGTGAGATGATAACCAATCCATTCCAATGATTAGGTCATACGTCCCAAGAGCAATGACGTATACATTCAACCTGGTAGTACACACTCCCAGGTATACTATAAAACTATCAACACTAGGTCCTACCGCTTGTTTTTCCCCCGAAGCCATCTCTACTTGTTTAAAGTCATCGTGTTCATAGGCTACCAACCCACTCTTTTCTAATACACATGGTGAAATGAAACTATCTGTCGCACCAAAATCAAATAAAATCTTAACATTGATGTGATTTAAAGTACCTGATGGCTCCACCACTATGGATTGATGTTCGGCTTGGCGATTATTAACTGCTGCGTAAATATGGTGGCTGCAACTTGATCTCCCCATCGGTGCCTTTCCTTCTCTATGCACAAACCTTGATTGTAACTCTGGGCAGTCACGCTAGTAATGGGGTCCTCCGCACCCCCAACAGGTAACATGAGATTGAGCTTGTGTACTATTATGTGACTGTCTCTGAAATGAGTTCCTTCCCCTGGAACCCCTACCCCTGCTAGTTGTTCCCTGAGATGGTCATGGACCTGTCTACATATTTGGCAATGAATGAGATGCTACACTCGCTGCCATTGAAATCACTGTGGCTACTGTCCTTGGAGTGACTCTATTACCATATGGCGGTGGCCTTGAGCCCCCTCCCCTAGGAAATTTCCTCGGGGCCTTCCCTACGAATCCAAGATGATGCAGAAATGTTGGTCTTGTACCCCCAGTTAAGTTCATGTGTTCCTCCGCATAATGCGCATTTTCCACTACTTTCGCTACTGAAGATGGGTTCCACATCCACACCATCACTCTTATATTAGGGTTCAATCCACATATGAAGCGCTCTACATGTCATTGGTCATTATCCATATACGAAACATATTTGATCAGTTCCATAAATCTGATCTCATATTCTTCCACCATTTTGTTTCCTTGTACTAAGGCATGAAATGCCCCTACCTGTTGTTCCTCATAGTACGCTAGCAGATATTTCCTTCGGAACCTCTCCTCAAAAAGTTCCCAAGATAGTGTGTCTGGGGTAAGGTGCAGTTGTCTTTCCAGGTTTCCCCACCAGTTCAAGGCACTGTCTCTTAACTGAAAAATTGTGATCTTTGCCTTTGATTTGGATGCATAATACCTTAAGGAAAAACACCTTGTCATGTTTTCCAACCATGCTTCCATGCGTTCATTGGCGTGACCCCCGAAAAAATCCAAAAGTTTGATCTTCTGCAATTCTCACATGATTTCTTCGGGTGGAGGTCCTCCCCTTGAATCTCTTGACGCTTCTGGATTACCCATTCCATATGGTGGGGGTTCCACTTCAGTCCCTGCTAGTTGTCTCCCCTTTAAAGTCTCATTAATGGCTTCCAATGAGCACAGTATGAGAGCTAGTTCGGGCGATGGTGATGGTGGTGCTGGTGGTGTTGGCGGTGCTTACAATGATGTTCCCCTACCTCAATTCCCTCGATTCCTGACCATCCTATATTCTTTAACCTGCATCAACCAGAGTTGTCAGGGTGAGTTCCAGGATGTTTCAAATTGGTGGTACTTAAGCTAGAAACAGGGTTAGGCATAAGTTTTCTTTACTTGTCTGTAAACATACATTAATCCTTTAGGGGATTGGCTAGTTTAGGATTAGGATTAAGCGTCTAAGCCTGATTTCTTCACCTCTATAAAAAAATATTGGTTCCCTTGCCCTATAGCTATGCTAGCCTTGCACCATACTCGCCAATTCCTATGCTTACTCTCCTAGTGCATATGCCACTGTCTTCCCACTTGTAAGTCCTAATGACACCTTTTATTTAACTTAAATAATAATAGTTAAAGCTCAACCAATATTTTATTATTTAACTTAGGGCTTAAACTCAATTAAAGATTAAATCTTAGATTAATTCTAAATTTTAGAATAAAGATTAAACTTAAAATGTACTTTACCTCAAATTAAAGCTAAATTATCTTTATTTTACCCCCACCAATAAACCCTCAAAGAAACCCCTACGAACTCCTTTAGAAGTTATTATTAGTTCTTAACTCCCTCCCATTTGAGCACCTATGAGCAGATAAAGTGAAAAAGAGGACCACTTTATTTACAGATGGCATGGTGACAGTCTTAATATTTTCTCAGGAGTTCCTGGAAGATATGACTCTCTCCTTATTAGCCGGTTTACCTATAACGAGCCAATTGTGTGTGCCTGCTGGTTCACTCCAACACTGCACCGGCCATATACTTAATATGGTCCTACGCTGGTCAACTCCAATACCGCGCCAGCCTCTTGAAATCGTTCGTAAGGAAGGAGAAACCCTTTCAATCAAACGGTCCTGAAAGAGAAAACAAACCTTAGTGGGCCTTCAAGGTAACAACCTTGAGTTCAGTGAGGGTCTAAATTGATTAACTTTACTTAAACTTAATAATTAAACCCCCTTTTATTTTTTAAATTGTATAATTAAGCTTTATTAAACTTTAATAATTACATTTTAACTATATTTTTAATTTGATTATATATATATTTTTTATCAATTAATATTTTATATATTATTATTATTATTTTTTTAAATGATGTTTAATCACAGTTGAAAAGTAGTTTTCAAGTAATTATTAAATATTTAAAAATATTATATATATATATATATTAGTATTTATGTTTTCAACTTCAAACAAATTAAAAATATATATATAAAAAGAAAAAATAAAATAAATAAAATATAAATAAAATAAATATAAAGCTAAATGTAAAATTAAGCAAAATTTGAATTGGCCGTGTGGGGAATATATGAGACCCACCTGCCCCAAGAATTCTAAGTCAGCAGCATGGGGATCACATGCAGCCCACGTGCCCCTCACTTTCATTTATAGGAATAAAATATTGGTCCTCTCCTTTAAACCCTAGACTCTCCATTTTTGTCTCCTTCATTTGTTGTGGTCACATGTGTAGGGAGGTGTGAGGGAGCATGGATGCCATGGTTAATACAGTGCGCGGGCACATGAGAGCTCCTCTCCTACATACTACCAGTGAAATCAAGCTTTTCCAGTCAATGGAAGCAGTCGGAGCTCGCTGTTGTGGCGGTTCGCAGGCTTTTGGGTTGTATAAAGGCCTGGTTAAAGGCCTGCTACGCGTTGGGCACTTAGATATGTCTCTCGAAGGATCCTACCTTGTATTTTGGCTTTCAACTTTGGTTTTGAATTATGACGTGTTGTGAAAAATCAATGGCCCTTGTGGTCTCTTCCTCGTGGTTTCCTCAGCTGTGGCTGGGTGTTGAGCTGTGTGTCGGTGCTTAGATTGATAGCTCCCATGTTGGTCTCTTGTGGGCCTCTTGTGGGCCTCTTGTGGGCTTCCTTCCTCCTGTGAATTGATGTCTGGCATTTCTTGTGATGCAGATGGCCCTTCTGCATTTTCTGGGTGCTTGCGGGCTCCTCCCTGTGGCTTGGCAAATGGTCTGCGACTTGCACCCGTTGTGTTTTTTTTTTTTTTTGTTTATTAATAATTTTCTCCCCCTTTTTTTTTGTGTGTTTCAGCGATGGAGCCCAATGAGGATCTTGAAAAAAAATAATTCCCTACTGCCAGCGATGGCGTCCTCAAGGCTTTCATCCATGGAATAAAATTTTTGTAAGGTATATTTACAATCTATATTCTATCAGGTTTTTTTTGTTGCCGTAAAGGAGACTTTATTATGGCAGAAGCGGTGGTTCTGGAATCATTTATTTATGTTATGAGGTGTAATTGGTGGCTTTTAGTGATACGTGGGCTAGATGGAAAAGAAATTATGGACAAAGCTCTGGAAATATTTAAAGGAATAGGTAGGGTGATTTCTCGGATAGAGTATTGCGGGAAATGAAACGAGAGGTCGGGTTGAATGTTGAAAATGGACGCAGGGTGGGGTAGAATGGGTAAACAATTGTTTTAGGTTTGGTTAAAGTCGTAAATGTCATTGCAGGCTTTATTAGCGTTGTAAAATAAATGTTCCAGGTTGAAGGAAATATGTAGAAAATGACACACATATATTTGCGGGTTGGTTTAAGGAACAAATTGATTTGATCAAGTAGAATAGAATTCTTGTTGGGTTTGTTCCATTTTTCTTGTTCAGATTAATGAATACTTGAGACAATAGGGGAATTCATCAAAGGTAACATTATAATATTTCCCATCAAAAACGCAATTGTTGATCTCGAACTCCATTAATTCCTGGTAATTGACAGAAGAACTGCGAGACGTCCATTTCTGAAAGCTCTACGAGCGGCCTGTGGTGAGGACGACACCCAGGCCGATTCTGAGCCTCACGCTGAGGGCCAAAATTAATACGTTCTTTTGCTCCATCTAATATGCTTTAGGGGTTTTGATTCACTATACCACCAACCTCAAATCGAATCCTAGAGCCTCCACACCTAATTCTTTACCAACGTTATAGCTTCAGCTCAGCCTACGCCTCCTATTTCTTCTGTTCTCGTTTCTCCTCTGCTATTTATTGTGTTGTGGTGAACTGTTATACATGGAAAATCAACGATTCTAATGGTTGGAGAATAACTTATGTCCTCGAATTGGTTAGGGAAAAATAGTTGAAGCTGGTCTATAGTTAAACTTTAAACCCCTTTTATCAAATTAAGTGAAGTAGTTGTAACTTAAGAGAGCTTATTGTGGCGAGATTATGTTGTAAAATAATCTAATTATCTTTGTTAAGTGGTTGTAGGTCTATTTTCATGGCTCCTTACTGCTACTATTATTTATTTTTATTTTTTTAGGGTTATTTCAAGATTTTTTGGGTTATTTATACTCATTTTTTTATTATTATTTATGTCTATATCTATGTTAAAAAATTTAGTATGTGTATTTTATTTATATTTTTATATATATATTTTAAAAAGAATAAAAATTGTGTGCTTGGCTTGCAGGTTAGGTGGAGTTGGAGTTGGAGCTGGGAACTTGTACCTTAAGGCCCCAATGCTTCAAGCTGAAGCTCTGATACCAAGTGTAGGGTTCGGCTCCACAAAGCCTTATTAAACCCAAAAGAATTTAATTTAAGGAATGCTAACCTAACATTTAGTTTACTTCATAATCAACATATAACCAAAATTTATTGAACTGAACATAATAGCTTACGAACAACTTTATAACCCTTCACATTCCTTAAATTTCATAAAACAAATACATAAATTAAAATAGCTTGGTCTGATGCTAACCTTTCACTTGTCTTGTTGACCTTCCTGTTGCTTCCGCTTGTCTTGTTGACCTTCCTGCTTCTGCCTTTCCCATCTTGATACCACTAACCAACTCTTCCCAAACCATGTTTCCTCCCTGCCAACTAGGACAACTTCCTAGCTCCAGGATACCATATGGATATCCTGGCCTCCGTGCCCAAAACCCCCAGCAAACCGGTGCCCCCTGTACTAATCCTTCCCGACTACACAACTCAAACTCTCCACCATCCAATCCAAGAGAACCTTGAAAAAATAATACCCCTCCCTCCGTAAGCCTCCTCCCCTCATATCCCCCTTTCACCGATCCTTTCCTCCCCATTTATTTCCTTATCTATACATTGATTATCTTATCCACATAGTTAATGCCTTACCCTATTATTTAATGTTTTTTATCCTTATTTTTAGTGCTTCTTATCCCCCAGTATACGTAGATCATTTAATTAAAAAATTAAATTTATTAACCCTCTTAAATTTATTATCCTGTTCATTCAATGTGATAGGTAATTAAATATTTAATTAATTAATTAATCAAAATTATAATAATTAATTAATTAATAAATATTTAATTAATATTATGATGTCAATCTTTGTTTAGTTAATAACATGTTAGAAAAATTAATTACCTAATAAATTTTACTTAATAATCCCTAAGCATATATTCAACTAGGGTTGTTACAAATGGCCTAAAGCCGACATAAATAAAATAACATTACTAATATAATATGCCACAATTAAGGAGTAATGAGCCAATATTAGGGTTTAACATGTAGTCTATTGAGATGGATTCCCATGGCCTGTCAGGAGTAGGAAGAGGGGTGTACAGGCCTTGTTTCTTAGTGGTCGGTCTGGCAATAGTGGAGGCAATGCAGGACTTGATATACCTGCTGACCTCTTGTCAAAGTTTTAGCCATTAGAAATTTTTTTGTAGCATCGCACTATATTTTCAACGCTGAAGTTTCCTGCCACCCAACTATAGTTGGCTTCCCAGATCAGCTTCACTCGCTCACTTGATGGAACACAGATATGGCCTAGATGACACAACAATCCATCCTGAAGATGTAAATTATCGACAACTGAGTTTGCACAAAAAATTTGGTAGGTGGTGGCGAAGTTAGGATCTGTCTCATAGAGTTGGGGCCATCCAGATGTCTCATGGACGCAAGAGTCTAGCACCATGGTAAGTGTCACGACTGGTGGTCTGCTGAGGTAATAAGTGACATGATTGTTGCTTCCTTTTTTATACTTGATGTTGAGGTGGAATTGCTGCAAGTATGTGGTCCACTTTTGATGGCGGTCATTCTACAATTTTAGTGGATTATGATCAGTGTGGATGACTATCTTTTTCCCAACAATGTAATGTCTCCACTGGCGGCATGCTTGCACAATGGAGTACATTTATTTGTCATAAGTAGGGTACTTACAGATAGTATCTGACACTGTCTCACTATGATAGGCTATGGGGTGGCCATACTGAGTGAGAACAACGCCCACAACATAGTCTAAGGCACCTGCCTCGATCTCAGAAGGATGTTGTAGGTCCGATAGTGAAAGTATTGGGGTTGAGCACAAGCACTTCTTCAAATCATTGAAATCTTGTTGTTGGGACTGGTCCCATGCAAATTTCACCTTACCACTACCCCTGCTTATTTTGCTAAGGCCCCATGCAATATGGGAGAAACCCAACATGAACTTGCGGTAGAAATTAGTAAGGCCCAAGAACCTCTGAAGCTTAGTGAGTGTTGTTGGAGATGGCCAGTCATGGATGACTTGGATCATGGCTAGATCCACATGTATGCCATGTTGATCAATGATGTAGCCCAGGTAATGGACCCTGTCCATGCCAAAGGAGCATTTTTCCAAGTTGGCGTATAGCTTGTTCTACCGCAGGGTGTGCAGAACCTACTAAATACGATATAAGTGTTCGGCCCAAGTATTTCTATAAATTAGAATGTCATCCAGATACACCACTACAAAAGTATTGTTGAATGGTCACAGGATATCATCTATCATCCTCATGAAAGTGGTTGTAGCATTTTTCAAACCAAAGGGCATGACCAACCATTGAAAAAGGCCTTCCTTTGACTTGAAGGCAGTCTTCCATACATCTATCTATTCTATCAAGGACTGGTGGTAGCCAGACTTCAAATCAATCTTACTAATTATTTGGCCCTCGAGAGTTGATCAAGGAGGTCATCGATTTAGGGAATCAGGTACATGTTTCTGACTATTATTTTATTCAATGCTCGATAATCAATACAGAGTCACCAAGTTCCATCTTTCTTCTGTACCAACATGATTGGGCTCCCATAAGGTGTTGAGTTGGGGAGGATGTGCCCCTTATGGATCATTTCTTGGATCTGTCACCTATCTCCTCATTGTCTAACAAAGAGAAATGATAGACTATCCCATTGGGTAGCGGTGTACCTGGGGTCAGATCGATGGGGTGCTTGACCTAGCAGTGCAGAGGTACCCCTGTAGGTGAGCAGAAGATATACAAGTATTATTCCACGACCTTATCTACTTTCTTCTACTGTCTGGAGAGGTTGGTGTAAGAGACCCTAGATGTGGCTGTGATATTTCTCTTATTCTAAGAGTGAATCATGAAGAAGAAAAACTTCCCCATCTAAGAGATGGCCTTCCTGCATTTCTTAGTAGAGATCAAGGAAATAGCACTAGGTGGGACTGCCTTGGGTATCTTGTACAATTTCCTATTCAAAGTACTAATAACACTATGAGGGATATAATCATATATAGCATGACGTTTCCATAAATAAGGTTGGCCCAAAAGAACAACACAAACTTCGAGAGGAGCAACATCACACAATACCTCATCTTTGAAGGGCTTGATATCATACGATAGTCGGCACTGTTGGCTGATGCGGAGATCACTTCCTTGGTGGAGCCATCCAATGGTGTATAGTTGTGGGTGTAGAATTATTGGCAGGGCCAACTACATGATGACCTCTGCTGAGATGAGGTTCTTCTAGCTATCACTATCAACGATGAAGTGTGGCGGGGTGCCTTTTACCCACATCTGTGAATGGAAGAGGTGTTCTCCTTCTTCTGGCTCTTCTGGTTCACCAGGCTAGAGCTTGGTGGTAGCAATGATGGAACTGGGTTCCACATCAATGATACTTCTTCCCCTTTTTGGTTCTATCTCAGAGTCATAATCTGCATCTGATTCAGAGGATTTCACTTCGGCCACCAGTGACTGCTTTGAGTGACAGTTAGCAATGTTATGCCAAGGGATCTTATGGAAGTCACACCACTTCCCGGTATCTTTATTTGTCTTTATAGTGTCCTTATTTTCTTTCAGCTTGGATTGGTTGTTCTGATACTGTCCATATTTGCTCTGTTCGTTTTTTGGTGGGTTGGGGCCGCCCTTTCCTGGCTTTTGTTGTGAGGGGTTCCCAGGTCCAAATTTCCGCATCTTTTGTTTGAGCTTCTGCTCAATTTTGATGGCATATCGATAGGATGCGCCCAAGAATGAGATGTACAAAAATTCCATTTCGGTATAAATGTATCTATGTAGATAACTGTGATACTTGAGCACCAGATGTCGCTCCAAATATTTGATACCCAACTTGGTGTGCAAGGTATGGAAGATATTTGTGAAATCTGACACTACTTGGTCTCTTTCTTTCCACAGTGTGGTCCATTTGGTATACAGGTCATCATAACTTTTGATAGGGTAGTATTGTTCCTTAGTAGCATCCCTGAAGGATTCCTAGGTGGTTTTGACTGAAAATAATGAAGTTTACTCTGTTTCCTTTTTCTCACAGAAAGTTTCCCACCAATCTTTGACATTGGGAACGACTTTGAGGAATGCAAAAGTAATCTTTTCTTTATTCAAAAAATTATGGACAGAAAAATACCCTTCTAGTAGATTCAACCACTTGTCTACAACATCTATGTCTATCTGACCTTCAAATATAGGAATATCGAAGTTTATTTGTACCCTGAAGGGGGCGGCACCTCTATTCGAAGAAGATGCATCGTCTTTTGGTAGCCACCGAAGGATTTACGTGAAACTACCCATCATCTCATTACTCTGTTGTGTGAGGGATTCCTCAATCAATAGTTTGAAAGGATATCCTATTCTATCATATTTGTTTTCTCCTACCATGGGAGGTTTCTTGAGCATGCGAGAGCTTCTTTCCTCAAGAGAAACAAGCATGAGACCCAACTCTTTGTACTTCGACCTCATTGGGGACATGCATTAAGATGACAAGGAGAAGACCGCTCTAATACCACTGATCAAGATTTTATGAGAAGAACGAAATGAATAATTATTATTAATAGGTTATTAACACAAAATAATAGATATACAGTAAAGGTAGTTTTCTATTCAATAACGAAATATGTTGAAACTATAAAATGCAGTGGAAAGAAGCTTCCTCGAATGGTGGTGGCTTATCTCTGAGAAAAGATGTGATGGAAGCATGCATTTGCAAGAAGAGGGTTACAATGAGGCTCTAAAGGCCTTTATACAATAAGAAATAATTCCAAAAACCCTAGACATCCAAAAACCTAACCCTAGGAGATGAAGCACCAAAAGTCATGTGGGCCCCATTTGGGTAAGTTAGTACATCAACTTCCCGGGCTCATAACTTTTGCATACGATATCCATTTTAGGTGTGTGATAGCCCGTTGGAAAGGTATCATAGAGGAGATTAATTTTATGAGATTAATAATGAATTTGGATATCACTGAGGATCTTGATCCTGAAAAACATTCATTTATGCCCTCAAAATTTCCCTAGAAGTTAAAACTGCTAAAAATAGTAAATTACCAAAATTGTCATAAAACTATTTTGAGCTAGATGGAAAAGGTGTGTGGACACCGATATATATATATATCAATACTCCCTCCTTAGGAAGCAATGGTCTCCATTTCATTGAGGTCCCACATCAGATGAGGAAATTTCTACTGAATTTGGCCCCAGGTGAGCCACTTGCCTTGGTGCAGGAGCTACCCTACTTTGACGACTCGATAAAGCTAGATCCTTTGTTGTCGAGAGCCCTTGATATATTTGTATACAATATGATCATTGGATTCCTATTGTAGGAAATTGGGATTGAGCTCTGTTGGTGTCAGTTTTTCTGCTACTTCTGAGGTGTCCAATAATGGTGGGAAATAAGGGTGAAGGAGATCCACGTTGAACACTGGGTGCAGACCAAGGAAAGGAGGAATGTTGAGCTCAAAATAATTATCCCCCATGGACTTGGTGATAGTGTATGACCCATAATGGAGTGGGTGAAGATTCCGATGGGGTCCTTTAAGGCATTTTTTTTGCAAGTGCAACCAAAGTTTTTCGCCCACTTGAAACTTTTGTGGCACTCGATGTTGATCATGGCATTGTTTGTACTTGTCATTGGAATTTTGTAGGATATCTTGAACTTGTTGGCAGATGTACTGGATCCTTTCAATGAACCCCGATGTCTTTGTTAGCTTCAGTTGGAGTAGGATATGAGTCGGTCAAGGTGACCACAAGGGGAAGTGCAACATCTATGGGTCCCATTGGTTGGAATTTCAACCCCACTTGAAAGGGGCTATGGTCGATTAAGCTATGTAGGGTTTGGTTGTAGCTAAGTTGGACATAGGTAAGTCTCTCATCCCATGTGCGAGGGTTCTTTGAATTATACATGTGAAGGATATGAAAAATCATTTGATTTACAACCTCAGTTTGGCCATTTGTCTGGGGGTGGAAGGCCATGGATTTGGTGAGCTTGGTGTCCAAATGTGACCAGAGGCTCGACCAGAATGTGTTGAGAAATTGACTATCCCAATATGAGAAAATGGTTTGTGGGATTCCAAAATGTACCCAGACTCATTCAAAGAAGAGCTTGGCAGTGGCCTCTACTGTGATTCTCTTCTTGTAGGCAACCAGAATTGCCATCATAGAAAAGCGATCAACAACCACAAAAACATATCCATTTCCTCGCTTGGTGGATGGGAGGCCTGACATGTAATCCATTGAGATGGATTCCAAAGGCCTGTCAGGAGTAGGAAGAGGGGTGTACAAGACTTGTTTCTTAGTGGTCAGTTTGGCAATGGCATAGGAAATGCAGAACCTTAAATACTTGCTGACCTCCTGTCGAAGTTTCAACTAGTAGAAATTTTTTCGTAGCATTGCCACTATCTTTTCAATGCTGAAGTGTCCTGCCACCCCACTGTAGTGGGATTCCCATATCATCTTCACTCGCTCACTTGATGGAACACAGATATGGCCTAGAAAAGACTACAACCCATCCTGAAGATGGAAATTATCAACAACTGAGTTTTCACCCAACATTTGGTAGGTGGTGGCAAAGTCAAGGTCTATCTCATAGAGTTGGGGCCATCCAGATGTCTCATGGCCACAAGAGTCTAGTACCATGGTGAGTGTCATGATTGGCGGTCTACTGAGGCAATCAACGACGCGATTGGTGCTTCCTTTTTTATACTTGACATTGAGGTGGAATTGTTGCAAGTATGTGGACCACTTTTGATGGCAGTCATTCTACAATTTTCCCTATGTCTACATGAACGACAATGGCTTATGATTAGTGTGGATCACTATCTCCTTCCCAAGAATGTAATGTCTCCACTGGAGGCATGCTTGCACAATGGATTACATTTCTTTATTGTAAGTGGGGAACTTACGGACAGTATCTGACAGTGTCTCACTATGATAGGCCATGGGGTGGTCATGCTGAGTGAGAACAACACCCACAACATAGTCTAAAGAATCTATCTCGATCTCAAAAGGATGTTCCAAGTTTGGTAGTGAAAGTATTAGGGTTGATCATAAGCGCTACTTTAAATCATCAAACTCTTGTTGTTGGGACCGACCCCACGCAAATTTCACCTTACCACCACCCCTGTTTATTTCACTGAGGGTCCATGCAATATGGGAGAAACCTAACATGAACCTATGGTAGAAATTGGCAAGGCCCAAGAAGTTCTGAAGCTCAGTGAGTGTTTTTGGAGATGGCTATTCACGGATGACTTGGATCTTGGATGGATTCACATGTGTGCCATGTTTATCAATGATGTATCCCAGGTAATGGACCCTGTCCATGTCGAAGCAACATTTTTCCAGGTTAGCATATAGATTGGGCTTCCACAAGGTGTGGAGAACCTATTGAATATGCTGCAAGTGTTCAGCCCAAGTCTTGTTGTAAATTAGAATGTCATCCAGATACACCACTACAAAAGTATTGGTGAATGGTCACAGGATATCATCCATCATCCTCATGAAAGTGGTTGGAGCATTTGTCAAACTAAAGGGTATGACCGACCATTCAAAAAGGCCTTCCTTTGACTTGAAGGTGGCCTTCCATACATCTATCTGTTCTATTGGGACCTGGTGGTAGCTAGAATTCAAATCAATCTTACTGAAGTATTTCTCCCCCGTGAGTTGATCAAGAAGGTCATCGATTTAGGGAATTGGATACCAGTTTTGACTGTGATTTTATTTATACCCCAATAATCAATATAGATTCGTCAGGTTCCATCTTTCTTCTATACCAGCATAATTGGGCTCCCGCAAGGTGATGAGATGGGGAAGATGTGCCCCTTACGAAGCAGTTCTTAGATCTGTCACTTGATCTCTTCATTCTCGAACAAAGAGCGATGATAGACTGGCCCATTGGATAGTGATGCACCAGGAGTCATATCGATGGGGTGATTGACTTGGCAGTGCAGAGGTACTCCTATAGGTGAGGAGAATATATCTAAGTATTCTTCCATGACCTTATCTACTTTCTTGTGCTGTGTGGAGAGGTCAGACACAGAGACCCTGGATGTGGCTATGATCTTTCGCTTATTCTGAGAGTGAATCATGAAGAAGAAAAACTTCCCCATCTGAGAGATGACCTTCCTACATTCCTTAGCAGAGATCAAGGAAATAGCACTAGGTGGGACTACCTCGAGTACCCTATACAATTTCCTATTCAAAGTAATAATAACACTATGAGGACTAGACTCATATACAACATGACATTTCCATAAATAAGGTTGAACCAAAATAAAATCAAAAACTTCGAGAGGAGAAACATCACACAATAGCTCATCTTTGAAGGGATTGATGTCGTATGACAATCATAATTATTGGCTGATGCAGATATCGCTTCCTTGGCAGAGCCATCCAATGGTGTATGGTTGTGGGTGTATCATTGTTGGTAGGTCCAACCACTTGAAGACCTCTGTTGAGATGAGGTTCTTCAAGATACAACTATCAATGCTAAAGTGCAGTGGGGTGCCTTTTACCGACATTTGTGAATGGAAGAGTTTCTCTCCTTCTTTTGGTTCATATGGTTCACCAGGCTGGAGCTTGGTGGTATAAATGGTGGCACTAGGTTTCGTGTCAATGATCCATCTTCCCCTTTTTGGTTCTCACTCAGAGTCATAATCCACAACTAATTCAGAGGCTTTCACTTTGGCCACTAGTGACTTCTTTGAGCAACAGTCAGCAGTGTTATGCCAAGGGCTCTTATGGAAGTCACACCACTTCCCGGTGTCCTTTTGTGCTTGCATCTTGGACTAGTTTTCCTCATACTATCCATCTTTTCTATATCCTTTATTTGGTGGGTTGGGGCCACCCTTTCCTGGATTTTTTTGTGAGGGGTTCCCACGACCCAATTGTCATGTCTTTTGTTTGAGCTTCTGCATGATTTTGACGGCATATCAGTAGGCCACGCCCAAGGATGAGATGTCTATAAATTCCATTTTAGTCTAGATGTATCTATGCAGCGCACTGTAATACTTGAGCACTAGATGTCACTCTGAATATTTGATACCCAACTTGGTGTGGAAGGTATGAAAGATATTTGTGAAATCTGGCACTGCTTGGTCTCTTTCTTGCCGCAGTATGGTCCATTTGGTATACAGGTCATCATAACTTTTGAAAGGGCAGTATTGTTCCTTAATAACATCCCTGAAGGATTCCCAGGTGGCCATGACTGAAAATAATGAAGTTTCCTCTATTTCCTTTTTCTCATAGAAAGTTTCTCACCAATATTTGACATGGGGAACGACTTTGAGGAATGCAAAAGTAATCATTTCTTTATTTGAAAAGTTATGGACAAAAAATACCCTTCTAGCAGATTCAACCACTTTTCTACAACATTTGTGCCTATCTGACCTTCAAATATAGGAATATCAAAGTTTATTTGTACCTTGAAGGGGGTGGCACCTTCGCTTGAAGAAGATGTGTCGCCTTTTGGTAGCTGCCGAAGGATTTACACGAAACTATCCATCATCTCATTCCTCTGTTGCGTGAGGGATTCCTCAATCAATAGTTTGAAAGGATATCCTATCCCATCATATTTATTTTCTCCTACCATGGGAGTTCGCTTGGGTGTGAGAGATATTCTTTCCTCAAGAGAAATAAGCTCGAGACCCAACTCTTTGTACTCCAACCTCGTTGGGGACATGCATTAAGACGGTAAGGAGCAGACCACTCTGATACCACTAATCTAGATTTTATGAGTAGAACAAAATGAATACAGATTATTAACAGGTGCTTAACACAAAATAATAGAGATATAGTAAAAATGGTTTTCTATTCAATAACGAATTAAGGTAAAACTGTAAAATGGAGTGGAAACAAGCTTGCTGGAATGGTGGCGGCTTATATCTGAGAAGAGATGTGATGGAAGTGTGCATTAGTAAGAAGATGGTTACAATGAGGCTTTGAAGGCCTATTTACAATAAGAAATAATGTCTAAAACCCTATACATCCAAAAACCTAACCCTAGGAGATGAAGCGCCAAAAGTCATGTGGGCCCCATTTGGGTAAGTTAGTACATCAACTTCCCGGGGTCGTAACTTTTGCATATGATCTCCATTTTAGGCATGTGATAGCTCGTTGGAAAGGTATCATCAAGGATATTCATTTTGGGGGCTCAATCATGCATTTTCCTATAATTGAGGAGATCGATCCTGAAAAACCTTCATTTAGGCCCTCAAATGGCCCCAGAAGTTAAAACTGCTAAAAATAGTAAATTGTGAAAATTGTCAGAAAACCATTTTGAGCCAGTTTGAAAAGGTGGGCAGCCACCGATATCCATATGGATCATATTCATATCCAAGTAATCACTGCGATAAATTTTTCATATATGGATATGAGTATGTTTCTTATCTTGCTCCGCACATGGTTACATTGGAAGAGCTCTTACACTTGAATAAATATTTTCCCTTTCTTTTCAGGTAGGGTAGGATAGTAAATAAAAGTTGCATATTGTTAGTTTAGTTTAGATTCTAATGCAGCCTCATTTTACATTTTTTTTAATAACTATTGGATACATGTTCCTATGACATGATCTCATTGATCTCATTAGTTTATTACATTTTTTAGCGTGGTTTTTGTAAACAGTTTTAGAGATCTTTGTAGGTATCTATTTCACCAGGAGTAGACAATTGCAAGGAGATATAAAAGAAGATTTTTTCTTCAAAACATTGTTTTACTTGAACCTTGTTGTCTGCTAAGCATCAAATGAATAATGACTTGTTGTAATTATCCATATTTTTGCAAATACTTCCATCTTCTTTTTCTCAAGGCATCTTAAATAGCAGTTGCTCTTGAAACTCTTCACCATTGTATAAGGAAGTGATACCATACCTATCAAACCTAGAGGTATATCATACATTTTTTCCAAGAAACTTGAGTAAGTGAGTCAAGTGTCTTTATCAAAGAGTAACAAGGAGGTCTGATTAGTGGTTAGTCATGGAAACATCAAAATAACTTGCAAAAGAAGAAAGTGAGTTGATCCTAGAGATATCTTTCTGTTCTTTCTCAATGGTACCATCCACTACACACTAAATAGCTTGATTATATCATATCTTTTTTTTTAGGCCACGTCCTATTAAGTACCCTTTACATGAGGAAAATTACTAAGGAATATAACATAAATTCATCCTCTAACATAAATAACATCCCAATTGAAAAAATAAAGAAAATGTTGTTTTCAAAGTTGTCCCCCCATTCTCTTGCATAAAGAAATCTTATATTAAAATCTTAAAATATGGAGGGCTAGTCTATGAGGGTGTAAGAGGCTAACCCACTGGGATAATGAATAGGTCTACTGGAAGTGGGTACCGACCTATGGTATGACTAGGTAAACCCATCGGGGTACTAAACAAGATTGCTAGCAGTGGGGCATTCTACCTAGCGAGGATGGTAATCTGACAAAAAATAAATAATAAATTTAAACTTGTCCCGATGTACGGAATTACTTGTAGACAAAGCTGACATGAAGTATGTATGGTTAAGATATGTTTAATGAACTCCATAAAATTTCCATTGGGAACTAACTCTGAGACTATCTTGAAACTTTCTTGCCTACCTCTTCTTATCTATATATAGGATCTCTTATCTTATCGGTGGGGCCATCTTCTAACTATCTCGTCAGACTAATCTGTGAAATTTATCTTTACACTTTACAAAATGTAAATCTTCAACTATCGGGAGAACTAACTAGTTTCCTATATTTTTTATTGTGAGGTGTCATAATACTTAGGTCCGGGGGAGGGGTTCATGAGTTGACAAATGATAACATTTCCTAGAAGAAAAAAATCTTTGTAAAAACTCATGTATTGTTTTCATGATACAGGTTATTTCAACAACAATCATTTTATTTTGAAGTGATAAACTCCTGTGTGGTATAAATTGTTGTATATTTCCTTAGCAGACCAATCTGTTGGTTTATTTTTATTATAGGTTGTTCATTGTAGGTTTGACATTACATATGCAAGTGGATTGAGTGAGCATGGTGGAAAAATAAACAACAATGGAGCACTCTTAGCCTGCCTCAACTCCTATTCACTATGTTCGTGGCCTCTGAGGAATAATTGCCTCAACCACAAATCTCCCAAGAGTTGGATATCGTTGATTTAAACACCACCAGTTTCCAAGAGCAATCTATAATAGGGTTTTCAAAACTGAATTTCAGAACATCTCTGGAGCTAAGGGATACTCCAAGGAGTGGATAAAAGAAGAGCTAATCAACCCTCTCATAGTCATCACCAAATTTATTACATGTGAAGGTAGATATTCTATCTTTAAAGCCTGTCAATTTTGATTATTAGCTCACTTTCAGTTCCATAATACATTGAAACTTTCCCTTTTACTTATTAAAAAGTCTTGAGAAGATGTCTTCCCAAGTGAGGAAGGATGTAATGAATCCCCATAACAAACTATTTTACCGTGACCTTATCAAACTACTTTCTTAGCTGAGTTGGAAAAACAGGAGAAAGTGTGGGATGAGTTCATTTACCAATTTGCAAAACCTCATATTACAATCAATACTATCAAGAAGACTCTTGATCTAGGGACTGTTACTCCACCCAAACCCTCATGCTCAAGCTATTCCTTTACTAGACCAAAAGTCCAAGAAAGTTTTTGTTACTCTTGCAGCCTCATCAGAAAAGAAGACCAAGAAGCCTATTTCTAATTCATGGAATGAGGACATGCCATATATTTAGTCTAGGGGGAGTTTTACTGAGCTAAAAATGCTAAGCATTTCCCATTTGTATAGCAAACCCATGAGAAGAGGAAGTAGGATTTCTATCAAAATTTTGTCATACTGTCTTTTTACAATGTCTTGGGATATTATATCAGCAGTTCTTTGTATTGGTATGATAAAATTATATATTGTTGACATCATTATTTGTGTTATAAGCTTGATGTGCCTCTTTTATACCTAACTACTCTTTGTGACAAATACAGTGCAATAACAACTGCTAAATACTTACTGTCATCTGTATTACAATCTTATGAAAAGAGAAACAATTTTTTGAATTGTTACAGATCGATGAAAGGAAATAAAAATTCTCCTGATTCACCATGCCTACCAGTACAAACCAAGCCTTTTGTTAGTATTTGTCAGTCTGTTAGTTACCCATGATCAAGTTTTCTCTTTCATGTGATTGATAGGGTTATTAGGT
The DNA here is from genome assembly GCA_009831015.1 of Picea engelmannii. Lineage (NCBI taxonomy): Eukaryota > Viridiplantae > Streptophyta > Pinopsida > Pinales > Pinaceae > Picea > Picea engelmannii. The sequence goes on from ML777148.1 coordinate 1,419,654, forward strand.
CAAATTGTTATATTTTCAAAATAAAATTATCAAATACAATTTGACATATCTTGGTTGTAAAATGTTCATTGATGTTACTAGGTGTCCTTAATACTCTTTCCACTCATCCAAAGTCATAAATTTTGATCATGGTCATGTCATCATTCCTTTTCATCAATTTTCAAATGATTGTCTTGGTAAAAAATTTACTTCAAAATTTGTTTATGAATTAAGGAGGATGAATTTGAGAAAATTAAAAAATGTTTTTATCAATAATAGACCAAGAAACAAAAACCTCCCTCAGTTTATGCACAGGTCTTATCATTTGAGATAAATTCCCCAAATACAGTCGCTATAGGAGGGTTTTCTACACATTTGGATAGCTTGACTTCAAGATAGTTTTTCCGAGGTTTGGAGAAGGAATTTACAGTGCTTGATGGTTCCATTATGTAGAAGACATCATAAAATTTCCACCCATACCACTTTCAGCCCACAAATTCTCTGGGCAGGCCTCCAAAATTCCTATCAAAGACCACGTTGCACTTCTTCTAAGACCATGATGCCCTTCTGCAAGTTTTTAGTAACCAACTTCAAGCTAGGATTCTGAAAAAATGGGAAAGTAAATTTGAAACCTGGAGGAATTTTTTGTTCATAACATACAAAAACACAATAACCTCTCTCATTTTTTGAATATACTTTATGGTTTGGGATATATTCTATCATTGTAGAGGTCTATACTTTCAAAAAATAAAACACTTTGTTTTTCTTGTTTTAGACATGTTTTGTTTTCATGTTTTCCTAACAAATGGAAGTGAATTTTTTAAAACCAAGAGAGGTTTTTATCAAGGACATATTTAAAAACAATAACCTCTCTTATTTATGAAATATACATTATTTTTTTTGATATATTCAAATATCTTAGAGGCCTAGTTTTTCAGAAAATAAAACACTATGTTTTTCCTGTTTTAGTCATGTTTTCTTGGTGTGTTTTCCTAACAACGGAAAGTGAAATTTTGAAAACCAAGAGAGGTTTTTATCAAGAACATATTCAAAAAATAAAATCTCTCTCATTTTTTACACAGGTTTTATTTCCTTGTAGTTACAGGTGTCACTTTGATACCTATTTTTCACAAGTTTGCCAAGACAAAATTGTTGCATTTATGGGAAGTCACTTTTGGAACTAATTTTGAAGAGGTAAAATTGTCGTTTTGAATGGTTTAAAGGATCAAGGGTATAATATACATCTCAAGTCTTCCTCACATGTCATCAACAACCTCCAAGAACTCCAAACCCTCGAGTTCAAACTTAGAGAGCATGAAACATTGAGTTGTCATTTACGACATGATAATGTTTTCTTACAAGCCAAGATGAATTATCTACAGCATTAGGTTGATGATATTACTGCCACCAATAATAGTCTCTGGATTCAATTAAAAGACCACAAAAATCCTAAGTCAAAATCCCTTGGGCAAGAGGGAGAAACTTCTAAAGCTAATCCACCCCCTCCTTCGCAAGTTAGCCATAAAGGGCAATTTCGTTTTGTTTGTAGTGGGACCTGCAAAATCTTAAGTGTGGGGGTAATGTTGGGCTCAAGATATGATCATTTTCATGATGTTATTATACACTTTTTCCATATGTACATATGCATGTTTTCATATTTTAAAGGAGTTTTTTGAAGAATTTTATGGTAAATCAGTATGATCGCCATAAGGTATGTATAATTCATGTGTACTGATTGTATCGAGTATAATTCATCATGTTCTATGATTTCCAAGAGCCAATTCATGTTTTTCTGGTGTTACAGGGAAAAAATTCACTACATTTCTATTTCTGGCACTCCTTCCAACACTCGATCCGACACTCCGTCTAGCACCTCTTCCTACACAAAAACGTAGGGTGAATTGACGGTTATGGCATTGGCGGCTAGTGATGGGAAAATTGGAAATGTGGGTTTTCTTTATCCTTGCCCCCTCCAGCTACTAATATCCTGAAAATTCAAATTCATATGTCCAAAGAAAGCGATTATTGGCTTGCTTCATTTTGTTAGTTAGGGCATCATTTATTGTAATTTGCTGAAATTACAAGCGGTTCGACCCTCCTGAGGTCGACCACTTGGGTTGTGAGATCATAAATACTGATAGGATGCTCATTAGATTTTTAATCAGGTAGAAGAGCTAGTGTATTAGAGACAAATTCATTTTTTCTCCACTTTGGTATTTTACATTGCTGAAATTGTGTCAAAACTGTGTTTTCAAGATTTAGTGGTGGATTTGCCTTGTTAAGATCATGGTGTGCCTTTAGAGAGTGAACATGACTTTCTGGGGGGCCAACCAGTAGTCTGGTAACTCTTTTTGTGTTGTTTATGTATTTCATCATTTAAATTGTTCTTTTATTTTATGTACATGCATGTTTTATTGTGTTAATTAGCTTGTTGTAATTTTATTGTTTTATTGCTCTTTTGCAGGTTAGTGTGATGGATTATGTTAGCGTGAATTAGTTTCATAGATTAAGAATGGATCTGCAGATCCCTAGACTAACCCTATGTGCAAGTTAGAATTGATATTATATAAGCTTTCTTTCATAATTTTATAAATAAGCTTAAAACATAATTTTTAATTAGAATAAAATAGAATCTTATCTGGGTTTTCTTTGACAGGGATTTTGATGGATGTATAGATTTCATTTTAATTTTTAGTTATAGTTGTTGCTTACTTCATTTTTAGATAGATTTCATTTTCTTAGTTGTTGGTTGATGTAATTGTCAATTTACTTTTTAATATCATAGTTTAAATTTCTGTTTTAAATTCATTTCCTTATTATAGTTTGAATAATTAAAGTAGACATAGCATAGTTTCCCTTTATGGAATTTATTTTCATAGATTAAAGGGCAATTAAATTTCTTAGTTAAATAATGATGATCTTGTTATGTTGTTGATGGTTTGCACATGAATATGCAGGGTATTTAACATTATTTTTGTTATGAATAAGTTTTCATTGGATTGTTTAATCCATACCTTTCATTTTTCCATTGAGATTAGTGTCGAGTTTATACCATTGGAATTGTCCTTTGCTGTCAAGTGTCATTGAGATATCATCTATCAACACCAAAGGCATTCACACAACCACCAGAATTATATTTGAGTGTCATAAGATTAAAGCTAGTTTCTTGCTTTTGTATATTAGAAGAGATAGTTTCTTGTTTTCATAGATTAAGGTAAAGAATTTAGTTGTTAGTTCTCCTTGCTTTCAATAGAATAGATTTTTTGTTCATGCATTGCATTGAGCATTTATATTTCCCTTTGTTACACATGATTTTGGTCATCTTGGCGATGTATTAACAATGGTGTATTCAGGCTCTCAACAAGGACTTTTTGCCTAAGAAAAGTGGATCTTGTCTTCTTCCAAAAAAATATTTTCAAAGTGAGTTTGCAGGCTGCATATGGCCTAGGTTGCGAGAATCCCTCATTCTTGTAGGCCGCCTTCATTTAGGGTGAAAAATTCTCATATTTTTCTCCATACACAGGGTGTGAACCTGTTTTTATGTTTGGAAAAGAGAAGAGGTCTCGAGGGTTCTAGAAGGGAATCTTCTAGAAAATGAGTTGGCACTCGTATGGTTGTCATTTTACTGACTTCTTAGATTTGATGGGATCATCCTCATCTATGTAACTATCTATCCTTATCCTATATATTGAAAGATTTTTCATGAAAAAGGTTAAGCAAGATTAATTGAAGAATTGGTGAAGGAATTGTGTGAAGAACCCTGCTTAGACAGAAGCTTGGAGACTCTAGTTGGTCTATCAAGAGTAATTGGATCTTCTTCATGTAAGTATAGAGAAAGTGTGTGTGTTGGAACTAAGGGTCACTAAAAGGAATCTTGCGACATCAAGGTGATCAGGTTGTATCTTCTACTTTCAATTAATATGATACAGCGACATGTCCCTTTCTCATAAAGTCATTCTTACTTTATTGTGTAATTCCTTGATCATATGCATAAATTGACATTGAATATATTTTTCTATATTCACTTTGGTTTGTTTGTGTTGTCTTGGACTTGACCTCATGAGAGCACCAGAGTGAAGCATGAGCAACAAATACCTAAGGAAGCGATACAAAGGTATGTCACTTGTTCCTTCTTACTAGTAGATTCAATGATTGTAACTTAGGGAGAGAGTCGTGTCTTGTCCTATTTTGTTTTAGATCTAGGTGGATCTAGGGAGATCTATTAGTGTTTGCACCTACCGATTAGTCCGATAACAAAATTGGTGACTCCCCTAGGGATGCAACCCGTTTTTTTTGGTTTCTGGTGTTTTTCCTTGGTCATTTTGTCTTGCCTTACATTTTTTCATTTCTATCAATCTCTGAGTCTTTAGGAGGCCCTAACAAACTCTTTGGGTCTAGAAGTCCCTTAAATTTTTTTGTCTTTTTTCCAAATTTTTCCTAGTTTCAAGCCTTCTCACACTGAACCCTTCTTTTGCCTGTGATAACTACTAGAGTTCACACCCTACTGTGAAGTCCAGTGTGAACCTCTCACACTCTACTTGTGTCTAGCCTATGAGAATGCTCCATTCTCACACTGTACATGATTGCTTGCCTGCAAACCCATTTTTAAAAATTTTGGGATTAAGGTTTTTGTATGCTCAGATACCCAAATTTGTATGTGTGTCTGAAGAGAACTTCTTGGGCCACTGATTGATTGTTTCTTGACTTTAGATTTTGTGAACGATCAGTCTTAAGAAATCAAAGACTCTTCTTGTTCATTTTTTCTCAATTATCATCTCTTGACCTTTTATTAGCAAGGATATAATCTCTGATCCTATAATTTGAGTGCTTGTTTGGTTGGGAGCCGATGATTGGTTTAAAAGTTGGGATTAATTGTCTTTCTCAATTTCTCATTACTTGGAAAATCATTACCCTCATACATTTGAAAGGACTAGTCTTGCCTACTTGTTATCCTTGTCTTCATTGAAAGATTGGTTTGGGTTTTTGGTGTATATTTCTTTTCATTAGTTGCTATCTTTTCTTAGTTCCACCACTATCATGTGGTTTCTTTTTGAAAAGTAAAAAACACTTTTCTTTTTAAAAGAAATTTTTATTTTGAAAATATTGGAAATCAATTGATTGAAATAGAACAAATAGAGAATTGGCATTGTTTGTGATTTGTTGAGATTGCATTTCAAAGAAGATTGTATATTGTAGTTCAATATTGTTCTAGAAAACTCCTCTTTCCCTTCTGTAAATAGGATTCATCATACGAGAATTGATATCTTTCATTCCTATCTATGCATTGTTGGGTCAGAGTCTCACACAACATCGGTTTCATTTCCGTCTCCTTTGAGTAACAACAACCTTTAATAATATTGTGCAATTTTAAAAATTTAACTAGTAACTCTTTTCTAGGACTCTATTACACCAACATTAGCTAGGCTAGAGCTTTTGAATAGGCAGAGAGATACACTCTTCAAAGCACAAAACACACAATGGAATCTTGTGGTAAGGAGTGTCAAATTCCATTTGCAACATTTTGTCTTGGGAAGCCCTTCTCACACAAGGGTCAAACCTGAGGTTGCATTGATATTGATAGAGTTACTCACCCTGCTTTGTTGATATTGGTGTAGAGATTGCACATATTACAGGGGTCACTTGGAGGTATACCCACAATGATGAGTGGAAGCCTCTCAAGTTGATTTTGGGCTAGATACCCTGCCCTTGCATGTGGATCGGACTGTCGACTGTCCCCCCAAGATTTATTATTGTTGGTGGTAACCTTAGTGGCCTATCTTCATAGGGTCTTACACAAAATTATTGTGAAGGGGCAAGTCTTCACGGTACCTGGAATCGACGTTGGCTAAAATCACTCGGGCTCCTTGGAGGGTATACCCACAATTATGTGTGGGAGCTTGCACCAAGGTGTAAGTCTATTAATTAGGTCGTCAACATAGCTTTTCCACCCTATCCCAGCCCCTTCTTATCTCGTCGTTGCGACATTGGATTTCATCACCAACTAGTGACTTCAGAATTAGAAGGTCTTGTTTGCCTGGTTTTGCTTCCTAGAATTTTTACTAGCGCATGTTGTTTGTTTACCCAAGTTGACCATAGAATTTTCTTTGTAAGTTTTTAACTAGTTCAAAATTGACCCTCCACGTCATTCACATAGAATGCAAGGCTTACCCCCCAAAAAAATGGAAGGTTCTCAACCCTTTCCTACCAACTCACCGAAGGGATCTCTTCCACACAGTGAAGTCCAGGACGTCACCACTCCACAAGTGGAAAGAAATGACTCTCTAGAATGATTCCAAATTTCTAATTCTTAAGAGGACTTTTGACTTCATCCCGAATTTGAGAGACATATTATGCGAGTAAATTCTTCCAGAGTCATGGTTGTTTTGTCTTCTGGATCACCGACTGGACCTTTTCCAGGATCTGAGGGTCAAGATCCTTTTTGGGCTACTGGCATTTTTAGATGGGATCTCTTTGTCTCAAGAGCAGGCGTTGATATCACCATCTCACCTGGGCTACCTGAAACATCTAATTCAGATGTAGTACCTTTACTACTGCTTATTATTTTCCTAGTACAGAAGCTCCATGAGCTGACCACATCTTGACTGTCCCTTTACAAATGGTCCATTACACAGATATTATGAGTCTTCACACTGGGATTACCATGGCTAGCCAAGATCCTATTGGCACACCACTTTCGCCTAGAGTCACCCCGACACTTCCACCTGGATACCGTGTGTTTAATGCTTCTATTCTCGTTCCTATGTAAATCACATCCGAAAATCCTGGTGGTCCCACTTATTCTGGGCACTCTCCTCCTAGTTTCACTCTGACACTTTCTCCACCCCCTTTTATAACACCTTCTCCATCCTCTATCGACGACGTTGATCCTAGTGGCACCATTCCATCATTCACACCGAATTACTAGATTCCTATTGGTGGAAAATTTCACCAAGGAGGCCCAACTCAACCCCCCCTTGTAGGGAAAATCCCAATTGGAACACGAATCCCAATTGGAACACAACCCCCAATTGGTACACAACCCCTAATTGGTGGACAACCCCACCCGACCCCACTCTATGGAAAAAACATACCTCCATCCTTGGCCCAGTATTGGAACCATCTTATATAACATAATCCTCAATCGACTGGGGGGAAACAACCTCAAGCTACATATGTTATACCCCCTAGTATAGGCCAACCATATACAGGTATGTCCAATCCTATTTGGGGCTCGAATTCTCAACCCCACACCCCCATTCAAGGGTACAACCCTATGAGTTACTTGTCTCCACAACAACCACTGAATATACCTAGATCTTTGCATTATATGCATACTTCTTATGGTCCCACTGGTTTGCTGATGGGCCTCCCTCCCCAAAGCCACCAGTACCCGCATGTTAATAGACAATTACCTTTCTTAGCCACCCTAGACCTCCCGGATTTGTCGATGATTTTAAATTATTCGATCCGTCACTCTCCCCAATGGCCTGATATAAAGGCCAAACTACCGTATGACATCCCTAAATTCAATGGAAAAGTGGGAGAGGACCTGAACAATCACATCATGAATTTTCACCGTTGGTGCTCATCCAACTCCTTGATGGATGACTCTATTCGTTTATGCCTTTTTCAAATAAATCTCACGGGTTATGCCGCAAAGTGGTATATAGAATTACCACGAGGTTTCTTCGCCGACTTCAACACCCTCACTATGGATTTCCTCACCCACTACTAGTTACTGATCCGTTATGAGATAGGGACAAAGATTTTGAGTTCTTTCAAACAAACCAATTCCACTGACATCTTCAATCACATTCATGAATGGCGACGGTGACGAAGTCTCATCAAACTCGAATTTCCTGATCAGTTATTGGCAGAGTGGTTCACAAAATCATTTGTGAATGACATCGGTTGTGACATCGCCATGGGTGGAGTTGTCATGGAAGAACAGGCCATTAGTCGTGCTCAATACCTTGACCTCATTTACTCACAAATGGGTACTCTTTATGACTTACTCTCTGATGTGCCTCGTCCTTCTACTTCCACCACTTCAACTACTCCCGCTGCTTCTCATGCAACTGACAGTGTGATTGACACTTTCCATGCCCAACCACATTCCGTCCAAACCTCTACCAACAACCCCAAACCCACTTCTTCTAATGTTCAAAATGCTCTATTTCCTACCCCTCCCACTGGAAATACTTCTGAGGTAAATGTTGTCCAATCTACTCCCGTTGGTAAAAACAAATCTAGAAAGGGAAAGGGTAAGAATAAGGAGGATAAAAATACTTCACAAGCAGAGAGAACCAAAACACTACCCGTGGAAAACTAAACTAAAGAAACTAATGTAAGTAAAAAAGCAGCTACAACAAACTATATACAAATCTAAAACACATATATATAGCTTACTAACTAATACTATAAAACAATAATTCTACTTATTAAATGTTCATCTATTAATACAATTAAATCTCAATTATATATGTACAGTATCTACAGATTACAAATTTTAAATTGAAAACCTGAAAAAATCATTTGTGAACTATCCTATGACAGCAAAGCTATTATTTTTTATTTTTATATCTTTTCTATGAAAGAAGAGAAACAAAAAAAAATAACTAAGATGAGCAATTAAAATAATAATCCTAACTGTAAAACTGAGCTATATATCTACCTAAACTACTAAGAATTCTTGATTTTATTAACTATTAAATAACAAATAACAAACTAACCTGAAGTAACGCTTCCTATTTGTCCTGTTCACAACACCCGATTTAGCTGTATGATGGGAGAAATCCGCATCAGATCTTTCCACAAGATTCTCGTAAATGGGAAGCAACAATGCTTTTTGAATACGAATTACAGAACAAACAAGACATAAAAAACAACAATCTTATAATTTACAGATCATCACATTTAGATAAATCCCTATGCGAATATTTGTACAGAACAATTCATTTAACGAAGAAGATAAACCTTTACTCATTAAATTGAAATAAAGTAATTGTTGTATGAAAAGTGAGATACATCAGATATGGACAGAATTTAAGTTATAATGCATCAACCTGTAACAAGTCTTGATATCTAAAGTAGTCAATAACTTCATCACAAATTTAAATGCACAAAACTTGAACGAAAGTATGATAAATTGAAAGCTAAAGATGTTACAAAAGATCCACTTCCATACGAGTCAGTATCATCATAAATCCATATCCTTTGTTCTCCCAATAGTGATGGGTTCATTACAAAATTTAATGAGTATATAAAGGCCACAGGTTAAAACATCCCTGTGGGAATTATCAATAACTGTTTGAAAAAATCTGGGAACAATCTCCCAAATCTCTATTTCTAACTAAAACTAACAACCTAAAATAAAACTATATGACAAAAAGCATGTTCCAAACTGCCACAGCATATCCAATTTCCCATTGCAATTCATATGTACCTGTAGGTGGACAAGAATGAACAAGTTTAGATAATGTTTTATTTGTAAAATTAACAAAAATCTAAATTTTATGACTCGCTACAGAATCTCGTGATTCTGTAGCTGGTCATATTTACAAACAAAATCGTTTTAAATCAATCCAAATGATAACATAAATACATTCGATCTATTAAAAAAACTCTTAATTACTAATTCAAAGAAAAGGAAATCATTCATGCTAGAAGTAACCAAATCTTTTATGCCAATTTGAAACAAGTGAAATCATGTTCAATTAACCGAATGGTAATAGGGATATATGTGATATGTCAAACGACTTTTTATTAGCAATTTGAAGCAGACATAATCGTTTTGACAATTCAAAACCAACGAAATTATTTTTTGAATCAATTTCAATCGAAACAGATTATAATTGATTCATCAAAAAAATCTTTGGTACGAATTCAATACAGACACAATCGTTTATGTCAATCCAAAACTGATAGAATCGTTTTTACATCAATAGATTATATTCTATTTATCAAACCAATCTTTGATATAAATCTAATGCATATGCAAATGACTATGCTAATTCAAACATACAGAATCGTTTCTGACTCAAACCAAACTAACTCAGAGCCAACCCAATCGTTTATACTAATTCAAGAACAATACAATCACATTAAATTGGTTTAATCAAATCAAACAAATCAACACAAATGAGATAGTTTTTTCTAATTCAAAACGAAATGATTCCTGCTAATTCGAAGAAAACATAATCATTTTTTGAATCTATTCAAACAAAACAGAACTAATTCAGGGCAAACACAATCAACTATGCTAATTCAAACCAAATCATTCAAAAACCGATGTTAAAATAACATACCTGGGCTGTAGGAAAACGATTCAGTCAGGATAACTTTGAGTTGAAAAAGGCAGTTGTTGCCTCAACATTTCTGAAGATGATAGAAACCGTGGTCTTTTTCTTCTTCTCGTTGGCTTGTAGCTTGTCGTTTTCCTTTGACAACACAGTAACCCATTCCTCCAATGATTTAATTTTAGATTGCAACAGAGGAACATCCATGTAGTAACATTCAAGCCAAGAATTACATTGAGTACACGGTGGTTGACCGATCCGAGTCACTATAGGTGAGGGTTCTTTCAAATTACCAGGGGTTCCACTGCCAATCTTAATTCTCGGGAAGTTAGGGTCATTCTTGAGGCACGGTGGGAGGTTGGAAACGTAGTCATAGGGTTCCATAGAATAGAGGCCATGAGAGTAAGGGTATTCCTCAGTCAAGAAATGTTCAATCTTAGAGTCCGAATCCTCACTCAAAACTATTGGCTTCTCGTCAATGTTTTGTTTGGGCTTGTTCCGAGCACATCTAGATATCCATCGTGCATTCTTATTTCCCTTACTATTGACACCAGTATCACCTTTGCATTTCTTCCTTACAGGCCTCTTGAAAGCCTTAGTATTTTCTTTAGCACATGGGTCGGTCATGGTATCGGGTAGGTCAATGTTGGGGCAGTTTGAGGGTTTGACAGGGGGTAGAAGGGTAGGAGGTGGCACGACAGGCCCAACCAGGGTTTCAGTGACCACAACCTTGTCCACTTGAACACACTCAGGAGTGGAAAATCCATTCCTTGATAGGAAAGCTTGCCAACTATCACCACTGAGCCTCAAATGATGAACAATAATGATTTTGATCAAGCAATTATGGAAGAGGTTGCTATCAGCCTTCTCCCTCTTAAATCGTTTAGACATTTTATACAGGCTGCATAGGACATAGTGAGGCATATTCAGTGGGAAGTCTATGAAATTCATAAGCAACCTGAGATGATAAAGAAACACTAAACCATAACGACCTTCGCAAGTCATGAATTTCTTAACAATGGTTAATAAATCGTGCCACCTAGGCTTAAGTGCAGTGACATGCATACCTCTGTCACAACTGACAATTTTCCTTGATGTGAACAGGAGCGGCCACGACACTTCATCCACTTTATAATTATTAGACCACATCTTCCCTTTAGCTAGCAAGCTTATAGCTGAGTTGATGAATTCCTCATTTAGCTCGAGTTGGATATCTCCAACCTTAGCTCTGCATCTGTCAAACGTGAGGGAAAATTGTTGGGCTACTGCAAGGTTGAAACCCTCAAATTTTTGGATAAAAATCAACCAACCACTATTCTCTAGGTCTTCACGAGCATTGTCAAATAACAATAGTGTTTGAATTCCATTAGGTTCTATGCACACTACAGGTGCCATAGGAGAGAGGACACACAATGAGAAGGGTAGACAGATAGGGGGTTAGATAGGGTATATGCAGAACCGAAAGATCACAGGTTTCCCCAAAACTAATAGAGGTAACCCGAGATACAAGGCAGGCATTAATGCCTAAGTGTGCGAGGGTGGTGGAATGAAACAAACCCATGCAAAACATTCATACCAAAATGTACAATCGACAACACTATGGTGATTCAAATCACTATTAGTGTGTGTTAAAAGCAATGCCATTCAAACAACTATTGAAAAATATGATGAATCGAACCGGCTATTTGCACAACAATAGTGTTTTCATAATTTAAAACAAAACAATATTTCGAATTTAGCACCAAATATTTGACCATAAAGCTTATGCATTCTCATGAAGCCATTGCACCAAGGAAATTGATCAAAGACAATAGAACATCAAACCACCATTGTATCAAGGACTCAATCACAATCACTAGAATACCATTGCATCACAAACTTATAAAATGAAGTCATATTAACAACAACAAAAAATGCCAAGTGAGTAAATGTTTTGGTGTCTTGCCAACTGTGTGACCATCATTGAATTAGAAGTGAAATGAGCACATGAACAAGAGTATTCATAATAATCTAGTGATGATTTTAATGCCATTGACATGAATTCAAACTCAAGGTTTTCACGCTTGCAGTTGTGAAAACAAAAACAAAAGTCAAGTGTGCGAATGCACAAAATAATAGTGTTGCTTTATTCAAAAGATTGCGATCAGAATCAAGAGTTCCAAAACACTTGCGTAGGTAGCTTATAAGGAAAGGATAAAAATTTGAAATGACTGCCAACAATGGAAACACAATGGTAGAAGAAGTTATCTCTGTCGTAAGAACAAATTCATATTATGATAATGAGAATAATTCTAACTCAAAAACAACCATAAAATCGTTTAAACATCATCATTAATCAAAATTTCCAGCTGTGCTTAAAGGATGAAAACTGATAACAGTCTTAAGAAAAGCGAGTCATGATATTAAAGCTAAACTCTCCACTACTGTTGACAGGGCCACTGCTGCTAGCAGGCGTCTATAGCCTTGACAAGGTTGTCATTTAACCCACTATGATATCCATTTCCTACCAAGAAGTTCCAGATCAGAATAAAGGACATTTTAAGGTCAAGAGATTTCATACTTATGAATTTTCATATACCCGACATTGCTTTGCTACCAGCGGGCCTGTTTAGTACCCCGGTGAAGTTGTCTTGGCATCATGCATGCATTTACTCACTACCAACATACTTGTTCGGCATCCCGGTGGGTTTACAAGCACTTCCCATAGCTCTTTTATGATTTAATTTTTTTAAAGATATATAATTGAGCAGGGTGACACTGAAAATTATGATATTTTAGACACATTTTTATAGACCTTGAAAGATATTTTTTTAAATTGTCCTTCATTAAGATTCAGAGATGGTTTGTTTACAAAAATGACCTTCTAAGGCAGGGATACATCTTCTGAGTCATTCCCTTAAGGAAGAGGGACAACGTAAGAAGATAATGGATGATCGTGACAGGCTTCACTCAAAGATAGAAATCAGTTAGCTTCTTTCAAACAACAGTCTTTTCTCAACATGGCTGTAAATTTTAGAACTATATTATGATTGATGTTTAGAAAAATTTTCAACAGTCATCTCAGCGAAAGAATTTTCTCTTTTCTTTGTCTGAACAGTTCAAAATGTAGGTATGTGTATTTCCAAAAACAAAAAACTGACAAGCGTGAGAGAAAAACTCAAACCAAAACAGTAAAAGAAAAACAAACCAAAGAAAAATATTTACACAGTATACATAGGGTTATCATCAAGAGAAATATCTTTTCAGAGCCTGGCCATTCACCAGATAGGTTTCTGTCTGTCCCTCTAAATTCTATAATTGGAAAGAGCCGAGACCCAATTTCTCAGCAATTAAAAATGGTCCAAGCCATAAGTTCTGAAACTTTGTGTGCTCTCCCTTTCCCTCATGCGGTTTGTCCCATTTCAAGACAAGTTCACCTACTTCAAAGTTCCTATCAGAGGCAGAGTTGGCATCAAACCAACTTTTGAACACTAGTTGATGTTGATCTAACTTACATTTATCTTGAGCCCTTACCTCTTCTAGTTTCATTAAAGCGTTAATTCGGTTCTCCAACGGGGGACAGTCTTCTTCTTGTATTTTATGTGATAGCTGTAGTGAGGGAAGAAGAAAATGTAGTGGAAAAATTGCTTCTCTTCCATAGACGAGAAAGAAGGGAGAGTTACCTACAACAGTCTTTGGTGTTACCCTATCAGCCCAGATTCCGTTTAACAGTGCATTATGCCAGTTTTTGTGATTTTCAGATACCGTTCTCTTGATGATTTTAATCAGATTCTTATTTGTTGATTCTTCCAATCCATTGCCCTGAGGGTAATAGCTGGCATAATACTTCAATTTAATTCATTTTTCTAGAGAAAACTCACTCATCTAAAGAGACAAAAAATAAAAAGCATTATCGAATACTAAATTTCCAGGGATACCAAAACGAGTAATAATATTTGAATTTAAAACGACAATTACCTGAATGGTATTCACAGTTCTTAATGCAGTAGTTTCAGAGCACCTGGTGAAGTAATATGTGGCTGTTATGATAAAATTATGCTGTTGTGAGGATGGAAGATTGATTGAACCTATAATATCAAGGCCGCACTGCTGAAAAGGGGAGTCCACTGAAATAGGCTGCAAAGGAAAGGTTGGTTTCTGTATCCACTCGAATGTTTTTTAACAAATAATACACTTGTGGCACAAGTCATGGGCATCTCTAAAAGGTGTGGGCTAGTAATAACCAGCTCTTAAAACTTTATGGGTAGTGGTGTCACCACCAAAATTCCCACCAGCTTCTCCAGCGTGCAATTCTAGTAAGACTTTTTCTGCTTCGTCTTTCTCAAGACAACGCATTAGTACTCCATCAACATTTTGACGAAATAGAATACCATTAATGAAATTAACGGAGGAATATTTTAATCTTAACTCTCTTCTTTTAGTGGGATGAAGGTGACAGGGGGCTGACCCATGTTCAAGACATAATTTAATATCGTCATACCAGGGACTAACAGAGTTTTGTGCACAACAGATTAAATTTTGATTATGTTGTCCTGGGTTTGACATATCGTTTTCTTCTTTCTGTCTTGTTGTTGAATCAACAACTAACTTGCACAACCCTTGGCCTCTCACTATTTGAGTTGGGGTAATTTCTATATCATACTCTTGCAAGGAAGTAACCCAGTTCGCCCTCTTTTCGCCTAATTCTTTCTGCACTAATAGATTCCTGACGGCTGGGTAAGGGACAATAATTTTTGTCCTAGATTTCAAAAGATAAGATCAGAATTTCTTGACTACTTTGAAAACAATGTAGGCTTGCTGATCTACTACTGAGTAATTAAGTTCTGCACCTTTGAAAGAAGAGTTCATAAAGTCAATGGGTACTTCATTGTTTTCAGCATTCTTTTGAGTTAGGATGGCAACGTAGGAGCGATCATAAGCAAATGTGTAGAGCGTGAAGTCTTGAGAAAAGTTGGGGCTCATGAGAGAAGGAGCATCTATTATGGCCTTTTTTATTGAATTGAAAGATTGATTTTCTAAGGGTCCCCAATGATATTGTGCATCTTTCTTAATTAAATTCTGTAAAGGTCTCACCATTTCAAAGAAACTAGGGATGAATCTCCTGACAAAGTTTATCTGGCCTAAGAAAGACTGCAGAGACTTTTTGGATAAGGGAGGGGGGAGTTTCGAGATGAATTGAGTCCTTTTAGGGTTGATAATCATCCCTTTTCTTAACACAATGAATCCTAAGAGTTTACCTTGTTCTACTACGAAGATAGATTTTTTAAGATTTAAGGAAATGTCGTATTTACGACATCGCTGTAGAACGGCTCTTAAATGAGCTAGATGATCAGTTTTGTTCTTAGAAAATACAGTAACTTCATCTAAGTAAACTACAATGGAATTATTTATTAAGCCTCAGAAAGCAATGTCCATCACTCTCTGGAAAGTGGCACCGACATTAATCAGTCTAAAGGGCATTTTCCTGTAAGCGTAGGTGGCCCATGGAGTGCGGAAGGTAGTTTTAAGTTGGTCTGGAGGAGACATCAAGACTTGGTTGTACCCTGAAAAACCATCCAATAAGGATATTATTTCAGAACCAAATACCTATTGAAGGATCTGTTCCATGGGTGGGACAGGGTAGTTGTCTTTATCATACGCTCTATTAAGGTTTTAGAAATCGACGCATAGTTAGATTTCCCTGGCTTTCTTCTGGATAGAGACAAGGTTAGAAACCCATTATGTGTGCCTAACTGGGAAAATTATCTTAGCATTAAAGAGTTTATTTAATTCTTTTTTGACAGTCAGTTTGAGCTTAGGGTGCATTTTTCTTAGCTTTTGTTGAAAGGGTAAGGTTTGGGGTTTCATAGGAATGACGTGTTGAATGATGTTAGGGTCGAAAGTTTTAAGGTCGTCATACGTCTACCTAAAAACATCTTTGAATTCCTTAAACAATTTAACAAATGTGGCTTTTTCTTGTTCAGAACACCCTACCCCTAAATTAATGAACCGTGGATTGTCATTAGTTCCCAAGTTTACTTTTTCATACGATAATGAGGAACTATTGGTTTTACAGTTGACCGATTTTTTAAATTTATCTTGAAGATCGTAAAATTTCTCTAATCTAAATACAGATTTAGGGATCGAATTTAGCATGTTCAATGAAGGATCAGGAGACCTCAGATCTGGTATTACCATGAAATCACGCAAATTGTCATCATGAGTGCATTCATCAATCACCGCACCTTGGAAAGTTTCTTCCATATGCAGGAAGCTAATAATCTATTGATCATCGTTGAAGACTCTCCAATTCGTGATGTTGTCAGGAATGGATGGCATGAACAATAGTTTGACGAAGAATGCATTCAGGGACAAGCCTTCTGCAGGAAAAAGTTTGGAAGCTACATTAGCTAATAGATCAGCTTCAGAATTATTCAATCTAGGAATAGAATTTATATTGAAAGAAGAAAACTTATTTATTAAATTCCATACCTCAGATTGGTATCTTTTAAGATGTGGAGAGAGACAGTGGATAAAATATCTTACCTGTCTAACCACGATTTCCGAATCACCAAATAAAGTCAGATTTTGAATGTTCATATCTAAATCTTTTATGAGGCCCTGCAATAAAGACTCATATTTTGTTTTGTTATTAGTACATTCAAATTCTAACCTACATGCAATCATGATTTTGTTACCTGTGGGATCAATAATAACATAGCCCGCACCAGCTCCTTCCTTGGACTTTGACCCGTCAAAGTAAAGAGACAAATTTTTTTTTTTATCGGGTGTATGAGACCATTGTGTAGAAGTTGATGGTTGCACATATGCTACAATCTCGAACTGTTGTTCAGGGTTAGTGATAGCTGAAGTCTCGGCCATGAAATTGTCGAAGAAGGTATCCATCCCTTGTATTTCGGGTGAATTGACAGAAGGTGTAAATGGTTCATTGGGATCATTTAAATCCGTGACTATGAATTTAAGGTACCGTTCACGATTTACCTTGATTTTGTTGGGATTGTCGTTCTCAGGCAGCCACAGGTGAGACCAATCTGTCGTGAAATAGCTGTGTAGCTGCTTCAACCAGTCTCTACTTAGAAACAAACCATAAACTTCTGGAATATCCACAACAATAATATCAATCAATTGATGAACTTTGGGGTTAGACGATAATCTTATAAGCACATTCCTCAATTCGCCTACAACTTTAACACTAAATTGATCAAGTTGAATGATTTTTAAAGTGGATAGTTCAACTTCAACATTAATCTTCTAACATACAGACCATGGCATTACATTAGATGATGCTCCTAAATCTACCATACAATTGTGCACGTTTCTATTAAAGATTGTGAAAGTTAACAAAAATGGAGGTACATTTCTGCGAGTACTAATGGTGGAGGCTTCTGGCCTTTTACTCACAGTCTCTAAAGCTAATTTATCTACATTATTTACAGGAAGGCTTTCTTTCTCGTGAGGATTAGGATTATTCTTACCAGAAGTCTTCTAAGGAACTTTGTTCTGAACAGCCTTGTTACTGTTTGAATTACCATTTTTTCTATTGTCTGCGATGTTCTGTAACATTTTTTGTAGAAGAAATGGAAATTTTAATAATTCATAAACAGAAATGTCAGCCCTTAACTTTTTCAGATCTTCAACTAAATCATAATCTAAGTTGGGGTTTACATGACTCTGTTCAGTCTCATCTAGTTTAGATTTCTTTGGGGGTAAAGTCATAGTGTTTTTGGAAGAAGGTTTGTTTGTTGTCTTACTCCTAGTATTGTAGGGAAGTACTGTCTCGAAGTTAGCTTGAAAAATGATATCCGAGAAGTGTCCAAAAATGTTCGGAGAAGATTCTTCTTCCTCAAATGTCTCTTGTTCAACTACCTCCTCAGGAATCTCAGGAGGTATCAAGTTATCCTGGGCTTCTAGAATTGCTTGAAGGGTGAATTGCAAACTTTCCAGATTTAGCCCCTCGATATTTGGATTAGGTCGGTTGATGGGAAAAGGCTTCCTGAATGGGGGTTTGTAGGGCCCTTTGCTCGAAGAAGATTCTTCTGTCGTCCTTTTCAAATCTATAATTTGATTTGACAGTTTTTGAACAACTTTAGTTAGTTTTTCTAAATCTAAGCTTTCACGTTGTGTTTTATTTTGAGAATGTCTAGGAAGGATTTCGATCTTCTTTTTGGAAGATGAACTAGTCTTTGTTTCATTGCTAGTAGTGTATTTTAAACTAAGGATGTCTTTTTCAATCTGGCTGGCCTCTTCAAAGTCCTCTAACAACATGGCTTTCTTATATCGTTTTACCCAAATGGCTATACTTTGATGCAAGGATTTAGTATAGTATGCTATGATAAGATTCTCAGCAGGCATCGAATCCGTAGGGATCCGGTTTTTAAGTGTTAAGAATATTTGGTTAAAGTCTTTGATTTTCTCTTTGGGGTTCATTCTTAAAATAGAAATCTCCGTGACTAGAACTTCTAGGGACTTATCATCTCTGAACTTCTCAAGAAAGTAGGATTCGAACTTCTCCCAAGACATGATGGTATGGGGTTGCTGGGAAACGTACCAAGTAGAGGCATTGCCCTTGAAAGTATAGGGGAACAACCTACAAACTACGTCTTCATGCTCAACATTACGAAGTGTAATGGATAACATAAAACTTTTAATGTGATTTTCGGCGATCTATTTAGAGTCAGGGTCAAACTTGGGAAGCCACTTCTCCAGATGTTTGGGTAAAGGATGTTGAGGCCCAGGTATGACTACTGCATCCTGGTTGAGCCAGGGTCTGGCAGGATTGTTCTTGTTGGCCATTGGTGTAGGCAGTGTGGAAGGTTGAGAAGGGGAACTGTCTTCGTCAGAAGAGTCTTCTCCAGAAGAAGAAGGAGATGATGGAGGTGGTGAGGGTGGTATTCCAGATCCTCCTGCAGCAGGAGTGAGGATTGGATCTATAGGGTTCAAAGTGAGGTTAGAGCCTCCAAGTTGTTCTCTGATATCAGAGAAATCCAAAGGTTGGTCCAAAGTCTGATTTGGTTGCCTTATATAGGCGAAGGAACTATGTGTTCTTAAGAGACATTGGTGAACAATCTCTTGTACATCACCACCTATAGGATTTGGGGTTACTGGTTCAATTGTGATCTGTAGATCATCATTTGATGTGGTTGCTGTTTGAGGAATGATGCTGTCATTTGAATGACTTCTTGTCACTATAGGCGAGTGGCTAGGTGGTGGGGGGGTCTTAAGACCACCTCGTGCCATTAATAATTTTCAGGCCCTCCTTCTAGCGCCATTTGTTGACGGGAAAAATTGAACGCTCGTTAACTGGAGGAGTGGATCCAGTCCGGGGTTGTCTAAATAACCCAAGCCATTTGGAATGATCTACCCCAACGGATTTAGCGGCTCCATTGGTTGATCTAAGTCCTAAGAAAATGAAAGGAAAACTAAACTAAAGAAAGTAATCTAAGTAAAAAAGAAGCTACAACAAACTATATACAAATCTAAAACACATATATACAACTTACTAACTAATACTATAAAACAATAATTCTACTTATTAAATGTTCAGCTATTAATACAATTAAATCTCAATTATATATGTACAATATCTACAGATTATAGATTTTAAATTGAAAACCTACAAAAATCATTTGTGAACTGTCCTATGACAACAAAGCTATTATTTTTTATTTTTATATCTTTTTTGTGAAAGAAGAGAAATAAAAAAAACTAAGATGAGCAATTAAAATAATAATCCTAACTGTAAATATAAACTATATATCTACCTAAACTACTGAGAATTCTTGAATTTATTAACTATTAAATAACAAATAACAAACTGACCTGAAGTAACGCTTCCTATTTGTCCTGTTCACAGCACCCGGTTTAGCTGTTTGATGGGAGAAATCTGCACCAGATCTTTCCACAAGCTTCTCATAAATAGGAAGCAACAATGCTTTTTGAATACGAATGATAGAACAAACAAGACATAAACTACATCAATCTTATAATTTACAGTTCATCACATTTAGATAAATCCCTATGTGAAAATTTGTACAGACCAGTTCATTTAACCAAGAAGATAAACCTTTACTCATTAAATTGAAATAAAGTAATTGTTGTAAGAAAAGTGAGATACATCAGATATGGACAGAATTTAAGTTATAACGCATCAACCTGTAACAAGTCTTGATATCTAAAGTAGTCAATAACTAGATCACAAATTAAAATGCACAAAACTTGAACGAAAGTATAATAAATTGAAAGCTAAAGTTGTTACAAAAGATCCACTTCCATTCGAGTCAGTATCATCATAAATCCATATCCTTTGTTCTCCCAATAGTGATGGGTTCATTACAAAAATTAATGAGTATATAAAGGTCACATGGTAAAACATCCCTGTGGGAATTATCAATAATTGTTTGAAAAATCTGGGAACAATCTCCCAAATCTCTATTTCTAACTAAAACTAACAACCTAAAACAAAACTATATGACAAAAATCATGTTCCAAACTGCCACAGCATGTCCAATTTCCCATTGCAATTTCTATGTACCTATAGGTGGACAAGAATGAACAAGTTTAGATAATGTTTTATTTGTAAAATTAACAAAAATCTAAATTTTATGACTAGCTACAGAATCTCATGATTTTGTAGTTGGTCATATTTACAAACAAAATTGTTTTAAATCAATCCAAATGATAACATAAATACATTCGATCTATTAAACACACCCTTAATTACTAATTCAAAGCAAAGGAAATCATTCACGCTAGAAGTAACCAAATCTTTTATGCCAATTTGAAACAAGAGAAATCATATTCAATTAACGAAATGGTAACAGGGATATATGCGATATGTCGAACAACTTTTTATTACCAATTCGAAGTAGACAAAATCATTCTGACAATTCAAAACCAACAAAATTATTTTTTGAATCAATTTCAATCGAAACAGATTATAATTGATTCATTCAACAAATCTTTGGTACAAATTCAATACAGACACAATCGTTTATGTCAATCCAAAACTGATAAAATCATTTTTTCATCAACAAATTATATTCTATTTATCAAACCAATCTTTGATATAAATCTAATGCATACGCAAACGACTATGCTAATTCAAACATATAGAATCGTTTCTGAATCAAACCAAACTAACTCAGAGCCAACCCAATCGTTTATACTAATTCAAGAACAATACAATCGTATTAAATCGGTTTAATCAAATCAAACAAATCTACGCAAACGAGATAGTTTTTGCTAATTCAAAACAAAATCATTCTTTCTAATTCGAAGTAAACAGAATCATTTTTTGAATCTATTCAAACAAAACAGAACTAATTCAGGGAAAACAAAATCGACTATGCTAATTCAAACCAAATCATTCAAAAACCGATGTTGAAATAACATACCTGGGCTGTAGGAAAATGATTCGGTCATGATAACTTTGAGTTGACAAAGGCAGTTGCTGCCTCAACATTTCTGAAGATGATAGAACCCATGGCCTTTTGCTTCTTCTCGTTGGATTGTAGCCTATTGTTTTCCTTTGACAACACAGTAACCCGTTCCTCCAATGATTTAATTTTAGATTGCATCAGAGGAACATCCATGTAGTAACGTTCAATCCAAGAATTGCATTGATTACACGATGGTTGATCAGGGTGAGTTACTACAGGTGAGGTTTCTTTCAAATTACCAGGGGTTCCACTGCCAATCTTAATTCCCGGGAAGTTAGGGTCATTCCCAAGGCATGGTGGGAGGTTGTAAGCGTAGTCATAGGGTTCCACAAAACAGAGGCCATGAGAGTAAGGGTATTCCTCAGTCAATAAATGTTCAATCTCAGAGTTTGAATCCTCGCTCAAAACTATTGGCTTCTGGGAAATGTTTTGTTTGAGCTTGTTCCAAGCACATCTAGATATCCATCGTGAATTATTCTTTCCCTTACTATTGACACCAATATCACCTTTTCCTTTCTTCCTTACAGACCTCTTGAAGGTCTTAGTACTGTCTATAGCACATGGGTCGGTCATGGTATCAGGTAGGTCAATGTTGGGGTAGTTCGAGGGTTTGACAGGGGGTAGAAGGGTAGGAGGTGGCACGACAGGCCCAACCAGGGTTTTAGTGACCACAACCTTGTCCACTTGAACACACTCGGGAGTGGCAAAGCCATTCCTTGATAGGAAATCTTGCCAACTATCACCACTAAGACTCAAATGATGAACAATAACTATTTTGATCAAGCAGTGATGGATGATACTGCTATCAACCTTCTCCCTCTTAAATCGTTTAGACATTTTATATAGGCTATGTAGGAGATAGTGAGGCATATTCAGAGGGAACTCTATGAAATTCATAAGCAACCTAAGATGATAAAGAAACACCAAACCATAATGACCTTCGCAAGTCACAAATTTCTTAACAATGGCTAATAAATCATGCCACCTAGGCTTAATAATAGTGACAGGCATACCTCTATCACAACTGGCAATTTTCCTTGATGTGAACAGGAGCAGCCATGAAACTTCGTCCACTTTTGAATTCTTAAACCACCTCTTCCTTTTAGCTGGAAAGCCTATAGCTGAGCTGAGGAATTCCTTGTTTATCTTGTGTTGGATACATCCAACCTTAGCCCTGCATCCATCGAACATGAGGGCAAACTATTGGGCTACCGTGAGGTTGAAACCCTCAAATTTTTGGATAAAAATCAACCAGCCACTATTCTCCAGGTCTTCATGAGCATTGTCAAATAGCAGCAGTGTTTGAACGCCATTAGGTTCTATGTGCACCATGGGTGCCATAGGAGAGAGGAGACAGAGTGATAAGGGTAGACGAACAAGGGGTTAGACAAGGTATACGCAGAACCGAAAGCTCACAGGTTTCCCCAAAACCAACAGAGGTAACCTGAGATACAAGGCAGACATTAATGCCTAAGTGTGCAAGGGTGGTGGAACGAAACAAACCCATGAAAAACATTCATATAAAAATGTACAATCGACGGCGCTATGGTGATTCAAATCACTATTGGTGTGTGTTAAAAGCAATTCCATTCCAACAACTATTGAAAACTATGATGAATCGAACCGAATATTTGCACAACAATAGTGTTTTCATAATTTAAAACAAAACTATATTTCGAATTTAGCACCAAAGATTTGACCATAAAACTTATTCATTCTCATGAAGCCATTGCACCAAGGAAATTGATCAAAGAAAATAGAACATCCAACCACCATTGTATCAAGGACTCAATCAAAATCACTAGAATACCATTGCATCACAAACTTATAAAATGAAGTCATATTAACAAAACAAAAAAAAATCCAAGTGAGTAAATGTTTTGGTGTCTTGCCAACTGTGTGACCATCATTGAATTAGAAGTGAAATGACCACATGAACAAGAGTTTTCATAATAATCCAATGATTATTTTAATTCCATTGAAATGACTTCGAACTCAAGGTTTTCACGCTTGCAGTCGTGAAAACGAAAAAAAAAGGTAGGTCAGCGAATGCACAAAATAATAGTGTTGATTTATTCAAAAGATTGCGATTAGAATCAAGGGTTCCAAAACACTTTCATAGGCAGCTTATAAGGAAAAGATAAAAATACAAAATGGCTGACAACACACCTGCAAGTCACTTTTCAAAGAATTTCATGACGTCTTCGCTTGGAGATATGAAGAAATGCTAGGTATTGACCCCGACATTGTGATACATGAGATTAAGACATACCCAGATGCTAAACCCTTCTAGCAATGCCTTCGTCCAGTTCACCCATATAAAGCGGCCACTATCAAGCTTGAAGTTGAGAAACTTCTCAAAGATGGTTTTATTTACCCAATGGCTCTCACTGACTGTGTTTCCAATCTTGTCTCGATCGACAAGAAACAAGGCACAATCTGCATGTGCATTGATTATAGAGATATTAACAAAGCATGTCCTAAAGAAAACTTTCCTACCCCCTTCATCGACCATATTGTTGATGATTGTGCCGGAAGTGAAATATTCTCTCTGATGGATGGTTTCTCCAGATATAATCAAATCAATATTGTTCCCGAGAACCAACACAAAACTGCTTTTATTTGTCCTTGGGGCACTTTTGCCTATCGAAAACTTCCTTTCGGTCTAAAAAATGTTGGCGCAACTTTTTAGTGCACTATGTATTATGCCTTCCATGATATCAAGCACATCATGCAACCATATCTCAATGACTTACCCACTCATTCCATGCGCCGTATCAATCATCTAATACACCTCCAAGCCATTTTCCTTCGATGTTGTTTTTACCATATATGCTTGAATCCTCACAAATGTGTTTTCTATGTAGAATCCAGTCAACTTCTAGGATCTATCATTTCACGTCAAGGGATTAGGGTAGATCCTTTGAAATTCAAGGAAATTCTCAATCTCCCTCCTCCTTCTTCACTTTGCTAGTTATAAATTTTGCAAGGGAAAGAAAACTTTCTTCATCGTTTCATCCCAAACTATGCCGAGATAACTCTTGGATTTATGTAACTACTCAAAAAGGGTTCCAAGTTTGTATGGGATACCATCACAAAAAAAGCCTTTAAAACTTTGAAACTATCCCTGACACATGCTCCACTTCTCTTCCCCCCGACTACAGTCACGATTATTTCCTCTACCTCGCAGCCTCAGATTACACCATCGTTATTTTTCTTTTCCAAGAGGATGATTATCATGACAAACATGTTATCTATTACTTGATTCGAAGTATAATGCCTATTGCAACCAAGTATTTACATGTTGAAAAGATGGTCTTGGCAGCTGTCCAAGCAGTTCAACGTTTCTGGCACTATATCCTCTCTCGCAATACTATGGTAATTTCTAATTGCAACCCTATGCAACACATTCTCACCTGTCAACTGCCAGGGGGAAAATACTCCAAGTGGATCGTGAGACTATAGGAGTTTGACATAGAATTTGAACGTGCTAAGTCCAAGAAATCCTTAGTTTTTTCCGAGTTGATATGAAACTTTCCCTAATCTGAAACGAAAAATGTAGCAACCGATTCATTACCCGATGAATCCCTTTTCCTAATTAGTTTCAATGATATTTGGTACGGATATATCATCATATATCTGCAAACCCAGACTTTCCATCCCAATTTGTCCAGTATTGACCGACATCGAATACGCTACCAAGCTCATCAGTATATTATCCTCGGTGATACTCTTTATCGTCATGGGATTGACTCAGTTTTTTTAAGCTTCCTCATGTTTGATGAAGTTGAGAAAGCCTTAAATGACTTTCATTCTGGAGCCTGTGGTGGTCATATGTCTGTGTATACTACTACCCAAAAGATCTTACGAGCAGGGTATTTTTGGCCTTCTTTATTTAACGATTGTATAATTGTCATCCAAAAATGCCACGCTTGCCAAACCTACAACCATAAAATATGGTCACATCCTGATCCTCTTCACCTTGTGGTCTTCGTCAATCCTTTTGTGAAATGGGGTATCAATTTCATGACATGTCACCCCCACTCGACTGGGGGGCATGGATACATTATTCTAGCCATAGATTATTTTACGAAATGGGCCGAGGTGATGCCGACATTTGACAATACTGGAAAGACCGCAACATTATTCATTTTCAATCAGATCATAGCTCATTTTGGTGTTCCTCAGGCTATCATCACTGATCATGGTAGTCACTTTAGAAACTTCATGATGTTCAAACTCACTGAAAAGTTGGGTCTTCGCCATGAAAACTCAACACCCTATTACCCACAAGCCAATGGCCAAGTCAAAGTGATTAACAAAGTCCTCATTACCATGCTTCAATGAATAATAGGGATTCACAAAACAAGTTGGCACACGATGTTGTTCTCAACTTGTGGGCCTACCAGACATCTGTTAAGTCTACTACCAGTTTTACACCATTCCGATTAGTCTATGGTCTAGAATCCATCCTTCTGATTGAATGTGAGATACCCTCCCTAAAACTAGCCATCAAACTCCTCCGAAACACTTATGATAAAGAAGAACGTATGTTGTATCTCATGAAATTAGATGAAACTTGTTGTGACATCGCCCTAGTCATAGAAACCCAAAAGAAACACGTCAAGCCCAATACAACAAACATGTCAAGCCTCGCATTTTCTCTGAAGGTGACCTGGTTCTCCTTTATGAACAAGATCGAGATGTGCTAGGGGATGGAAAATTTGAAACTATGTGGCGAGGTCATTATATTGTTAAATGAGTTTTGGAAAAAGGAGCTTATGAGTTATTATATTACGATGGTATCCCTTTGAGTGAACCTAGAAATGGGTTGTACTTAAAGAAGTACTATGCCTAAGATCACCTGTGCATGAGTACTTGTATTTTATTATATCGTACTTCTTGTGTGTTACTATAGTATGATTTTTCATTATTTGGTCTCTGCCCTTATGTTACATTGTGTTTTGTTTCTGGATGTCAGAGACTTCGCTATCCCACATTGGCTTTGTTGATGGCGCTAGTTGTAGTACTCAGAACCTTGCTTCTATAGCTTGGGAAATTTATGCCCCTACAAATGAACTTATCACTCTACGAGGTGTATGTCTTGGCTGTGTGACCAACAATATTGCAGAGTATAGCACCATTATCGAATTATTTATTGATGTTATCTCACTCGGTATCCATCACTTGGTTGTACGACTCGATTAAAAACTAGTATTACTATAGTTAAGTAATGTTCCTACTTTATTATGGGTATATTTACAAATTTGCCTCTTGGAATGTTATTTTGATTATATTGAGTATCAACATATTCCTAGATGTCTAAATACATTAACTGATGCATTAGCTAACTATGTATTATATGGACATTTGGGACATTTATAAACCAATCACATTGCATGTATCACAAAACATAAGATAAGCCGGTAGAAGCCGTATATATGTATATAACGATAAACATTTTTTACAAAAAATTTCTTTCCGTGGACCAAAATTTCAAAATTTGAAGCTCATAGCTTCTACAAAGTAATGTCATGGATGATGCTCATGATAACACATGACTACCCGGGCCACCCTATGAAGCAGTCAGCCAATAGACTTTGACATACCCATAGTGTGGCGCTGACAATGCCGAGGGACCTCCTCGATAGTCATATATGGAATTTCAGTAGTCAACCCCTCCAAATTTTGCTCCACCACTTCATAGTCTTTAGGATACCATCGTGCTATTGGAGTCACCTCTCCTCACCGTTAAATAGGAGAAGTCCCTAGTGGTCCATATTGCCCCATGTATGTGCCATCAAAAGGAGATTTTTTGATTAGTCCTTAGACAAACATAAAAAAAAAATTATATGATAAAAATTAAAAAAACATTTAAAAGAACAAAATGTGTACTTCTTGCCTAGGTCAACCCATTGAGCATATTCAGGTAGAGCTAAATCCAAGTCCCATCAGAATTCCAACTCGGCATAGGTGTAATCATCAACCATCAGCATCTGTGGTTGTAACCAGTCAAAGAATGAATCATTGTATTTGATGATAGGCCTAGCTACATGTCAGGCCATAAGGTTGCACCACCTCAAAATCCTTGGATCTTATGGGGATGGTAAACCCCACTCAACTTGTAATCTCAACAAGGGGACCCTCTCAAGAAATAAGGACACCAAAAGTGATCCATACCTAAATTTATTTAGGTTACCTCTCCTGCATTTTGTCAACTGCCTCTTCATACTGTGGAGAACTGCATTCACCCAGTTGAAGACTTGTGTCTCTGTACACTTGATGTCATACTGGAAGTATCTCTAGAGAGCCATGTGTGGAGCTACCCTCCCAGCCATGCATGATATGGTGAACAAGATGGTTCATAAGGTCAAATCCTGGACCCCCAAGATAGCCACCTTGCCTTCGCTTCTTTCTTCCTTTGGAATGCAATACTAGTGACAATACTCACTCATAGGGAGTCTGCCACCTCGGCTACTAGTCAAGCTAGCATGGTACCCATGCCATGATAGCTCTGTCAGAAAGTAGATATCCTCGATATCTAGGGTCAAGGTGTGGACTCCCACGTGAAACAACTGTTGGTACACATCCCACATATGAACCAAGTACTCCAACAACCTGACTTGGGCTCTCATGCCCAGAATCTAGATGAATTTCAGAATCCCACAGTCTTGGAGAGAAACAATGGTACCTGGGTCATTCTTGACAATAGAATCATCTTCCTCATGCTCTCTTTATCACCACTCAAGCATTATGATGGTCAAATGCCTGCATAAGAACCATAATTGAAGGGTCAACAACTCATTTCAAACTTTGGCACATTTTTCATTAAGAAAATATCATTTCAAAATTTCATTTTGTGGTTCTCACAGGTGCCCCTTTAGCACAGTGCGAGATTCTCGTAGGTTCCTTTGGGGCCACCTACGAGAATCAGGCATTCTCACAAGTCCCGTATGGCTAGCCCGCGAGAACACCCGAGCATAAGTTTTTTCCCTAAAACGAACTCAAAAACTTGAAAATTGCTAATGAAAATGAAAAACAAACCATGGAAAAGATGAGGGATCAAGAGCCTACCTCATTGATGAACATGGTTTTCCAAATGGTTGCCTATGCTTCCTGTGATTGAGTGATGAAATTTGAGGTAAAAAAGGGTTGTTTTGGGAAAAATTCTTGGCAAAGTCACAAATGAATATGGTAAAAGCCCTTTTACCCACTTATATTTACTTTTTACCTTTTTTGTTGATTTTTATATTATTTTATTTATTAAACCTAATGCTTAATAGCCCCATGAGTGTGAATTTTTGTTGATATAACAACTTTGAAGTCCACACAAAAGAGTACGGATCTTGTTTCTTTTTCATCGCATGTACGACTATTTTTTATAGTTTTTAGAAAAACTTTGAGCTCAGTCTTTGTTCGTTCTCGTGCTTGAAAATACATGAGAATGCAACCAAATATGTTTTTCTTGTCTTTTCGTACTCATCATGGTAACATGAAAATGACAAACCCAAAGGAGTATTCTTTAATCTCTTTTCACACTCCTTAAAACAAAAAGATTGTCGAGCGACCTTGTTTTGTTCACGCTCGTAAAAGTATCTGAACAAAACGTTCGATGGGTGATATTTTATCACTTTTTTGGTCTTGTTGAACTATTTTATGAAAAAAGAACTGAGAGAGTTCTCTTTTAAGGGTTTTTCCAGACTCTATAATCATGAAAAACCTTCGAGTTTTCTATCTTTGGACTCGTTAAACAAACATAGAAAGACCCGTAATGGGACCGAGCCACTCCTTCCTAGGGTTCCTTAAACATACTCTGAGGGACTCATATAAAGGATGATCTTACATCAACAAGCATATGTTATCCTCCTCAAGCTTGTGTAAAAACAAAGAGGTACTCGCCAGAAATGGTGGGGGGAAATTTGGGAAAGGGATGTGTTTTCGTATTCATATTATTGACAATAAGTGTCACTCTTGAACATGACACCCCCTATTTGTTATCTGAAGCTGGTTTCGAAAATCCATTTGTCTCTCATTTGACTTGCTACAAGGTCATATCCTGAGTCGTCTCTGAGTCAGTGATGCCAAATCATTGGTCATGTCATTCATATGTTCAAGAGAAGTTCATCTGAAACATCTATTGAGTCGGCCATCTACAGTTGTCCATTATCTCTGTGTCGGTCTTCCCTATGTCCAGTTCAACCTATATCATACTCTATTTCACCTTCAAAATCTGTTACTCATTTTGTGTCATTGATGGGGGATAAATCAAGGCCCTCCTATGATGAGTTTTGTTCTGTCGACTCCAACTCATTATCCAGAAACAAGACTTAGAAATTATTTGGTACCTTGGAACTTGAATGCCTCTATGGAAGGTTTCCCCACTTTTGATAGTGGGTTTTCATCATTGACTCCTGATCGGGAGATTCCATCGAATGTTTGACCTCAACTCATTTATTCATATTCGGTGGATTGTACTAGTGTACCTTGGGAGTCATTGACATTAATGGTGATTCCCTTCGCACTTGTTAATGGTATCATCATTGACCAGTAACCAAGTGGTTTCTACCATGTTCGACTCCAACACATGTAATCACATGGTTAGATTTGTGATTTCAGGAGATGGGATTGAAGACCCTATGTCTCATCTCTTTGATCTAGGCTATGATGGAATATGTATAATTTGATGACACATAGATCCACTTTGTATGTCGCGTGGCTATGTCAGCTTAATTTGAATCTTCTTGCATAGATCCACAGTGTATTATTGGTCGCTATGTGATATTTTGATGGCATGGATCCACGGTGTATGATTGGTGGCCATGAACTATGTTCATGATGTCATCCATCTGTGATCTGAGTATGGGAATGCCTACCTCAGAACTGTTATTATATTCTGCATATGCTTGGTTGTTTGCAGGTTTCCGATTAGGTGTACTCCTGGTTTCCGACACACACGCACATTTTACAAAATTTTTTGGATGTCATTGATTCTAGCCTCATACTTTGGGGGGAATTCTGTTACACATGATTTTGGTCATCTTGGTGATGTATTAACAATGGTGTATTTAGGCTCCCAACAAGGACTTTTTTCCTGAGAAAAGTGGATCTTGTCTCCTTCCAAAAACATATTTTCAAAGTGATTTCGTAGGCTGCATATGGCCTAGGGTGCGAGAATCCCTCATTCTCATAGGCCACCTTCATCTAGGGTGAGAAATTCTCACAGTTTTCTCCATACATAGGGTGCGAACCCGTTTTTATGCTTGGAAAAGAGAAGAGCTCTTGAGGGTTCTAGAAGGGAATCTTCTAGAAAATGAATTGGCATTCATATGGTTGTCATTTTACTGACTTCTCATATTTGATGGGATCATTCTCATCCATGTAACCATATCTCCTTCTCCTATATATTGAAAGGTTTCTCATGGAAAAGGTTAAGCAATATTAATTGAAGAATTGGTGAAGGAATTGTGTGAAGAACCCTGCTTAGACAGAAGCTTGGAGACTCTACTTGGCCTATCAAGAGGAATTGGATCTTCTTCATGAAAGTACAGAACAAGTGTGTGTTTTGGAAACAAGGGTGACTAAAAGGAAGTTTGCGACATCAAGGTGATCAGGTTGTATCTTCTACTTTCAATTAATATGATACAGTGGCATGTCCCTTTCTCATAAAGTCATTTTTACTTTATTGTGTAATTCCTTGATCATATGCATAAGTTGACATTGAATATATTTTGCTATATTCACTTTGGTTGGTTTGTGTTGTCTTGGACTTGACCTCACAAGAGAACTAGAGCAAAGCGGGAGCAATAGATACCTAAGGAATTGATACAAAGGTATGTCGCTTGTTCCTCCTTACTAGTAGATTCAATGATTGCAACTTAGGGAAAGAGGCGTGTCCTGTCCTATTTTGTTCTAGATCCAAGTGGATCTAGGGAGATCTGTTAGTGTCCGCACCTACTGATTAGTCTGATAACACCTTTCACCCATTAGAAATAGTTTTTCATTAGGCATTTAGTCCACTTGCCTCTTAGGCTAGATATTTGTTCAATGAGAAGTCTTTGCTTACTTGTCCATTTTCTTTAGTAGGATAGATAGTTGTCTTTGCTTACCTGTCTTTTGCTTTAATAGATTAGTTAGGTGTCTTTGCTTACTTGTCTATTTTCTTTAATAGGTTAGATAGGTGATTTTACTTACTTGCTTATTTAATTTCTTTCATAGGGTAGTTTCTCATTGAATGTAGGTTGGCAAGTTAAAATAGTTTGCTTTCGTCATTTTCTTATTGATATGCTTAGATAGTTGCTTATTGTTTATTGTTGAACTATTTTTCTTTACATAGGGTTTTTACTTTCTTTCTTAGGAACTATCCATCGATCCTTGGCCAAAAGATACTTAGGTTACCTAATTTCCAATTGCTTAGTAGGGTTTACTTATTCGATATTTTTTCTTAAAATGATCAACTTTAGATAGCTACCTTCATTAGTTAGACCATACTCCTACTGACCTTTTACCTTTGGCATATATTTTGCTACAACTCTAAGTTTACTTACCCAGGGTTGACAATTTAAATTGAGGGTATTTTAGTGTCTTTTTTAGTACATATAAATCACCTAACAATTTCTGAATCTATTCTTAAGAGAACAAATCGATTCTCCAAGAGTATTTGGAAAACATCACAATGATATGAACTTATTCTACTTTTGCATACAATTGACCTCTATTTATAGAATCATAACATGGAATTTGATAAATTTCTCAAAGTCTGAATGAGAGGACTCTTTTGGGTACATCCCATCTTTTCATTCATCCCAAGGAAATATTTTGGGTCAATCTTTAGGCCTTGTCTTGAATTACATCACCCTGGAAGTGGTTGAGGCCCGACCAAATTCATGAATGTGTTGTTTCTACATCCATGTGGGTTTCTTCATGCACAGCCACATGGACCTCACACTGTGCATGTTTGGAGCTATTTTTTCCTATGCATATGTGCGCGCACTGGATTTTTTGGAAGTGTGCATAACTTTATGGATTTTATACATAGTTTTGGTAATCTTGCTAGAGTTGATTCTATAAATGTTAGGAGTATCTTATATCCATGTTAGTTGTTTCTTCATCCATTTTCTCTATTTCTGTGAGAAATTATTTGGTGATAATAGAGTTGAATGCATGGGAATGATGCCACATTATTAATCTATCGAGGATGGGATAACATTTTAATATAAGGAACATTCACCAGAGTCAGATGTTTGGCATTCAAATAAGGACCAATGAATGAAAGTTGGTCAATGGTCACAATGTTTCCATTATATGAGGTAAATGCATCACTCAAAATAGTGTGGACAAGGCAACTTTCATAGTGTAAACATAGTTCCTCCCAAGGAGAAAATTAAATTTGAAGGAGCCATGGACTATCATAAGATCAATACATACAATTTTCCCTCCTAATGTGATGGGAAGCAAAGGAAGGATCTATAAAGGTTCACTATATTTTCTATTAAAATAACACAAATGATAGTTCACCAGCATAAGATGAGGGGAACCCATAGCTGTTATCGGGATAATTGTTAAGTGTAGACACAAATCAATCCCCCTAGCTTCACTATGAAACTAGAACAAAACAAGACAATAAACTACTCTTTCCTTAGATTTAAATTATCAAAAGAGAAATGGATCTAGGACGTACCTTTTAAATATCTAAGATCTGACTTCGTCAATGCAATCCAAGCTCCATTGTAAGGCTTATGGAGAAATATCTACAAAGGAACACAAGCCAATGAAGACAAGAATAACAGAGCCTACTTGATATGAAACTATGTATGTGATCAAGGAATCATACAATATGTACAAATAAGATTCATATAGGAAAGAAAAGTGGATTTGTATTAAATAATAGAAGAAGAGATTACAACCAAATCCTTGATGTCTTAAGGTCCCTTCCAACTATCCCTTGTTTCCCATACACTTCTTCTCCAAGAGTTATGAGACTATGGATTTGAAAATCATTCGCAATCTATCTTAACAAAGCAAAGCTCAAAGCCAATCTAACCAAGCTACCAATATCCAAAAACTCAAACTCAATCTATTCTAACTTTTTCCATGAGAGATCCTCTCCTTTTATAATATGAAGAGGATAAGGTGAGGATGTTAGGATGATCCCACTAAATTAGAAAAGTGAGTAAGATCCAAACCAATTAGAGGCCACCTCACCATAGAAGCTTCTCCTTCTATAAGCATTGAGAAGATGCTCATTTTTCCCATGTATGAAAATCATCGCAACCCTATAACTGAGTAGAGTATGATGATGTCATAGGTCAATTTTAGTAAAACATGTGACGATCTAGGATCATCGTGCCCCTATAACTAGATAGGGTGTGACAATCCTCCTTATTAGAGTTTTTACAAAGGAAAATACAACTTCTTCTCTTAGGAAAAGTTCCTCTCCCTTCCTTCTTCGGGAATTTAGGCCACTGATCCTTCTAAAGACAAAGGATAGTTTTACATCAGTAATGTTCATATGGGTGTTGAAAATAATGTGTAATAGATATCCCCCCAAAGTATGAAGTTAGAGAAAAGTGATAGCTGAAATAATTTGTCGAGTGTGTGTAGGGAACAAGGAACACGTCGGTCCGAAACCTGCCAACAAACAAGGAAATACAGTACAATAATATATCATCACTGAGGTAGCCATTCCCATACTCAAAATACAAATGACTCAAAGCATAAATTCCAACATGAAGAGATCCATGTCATGTAATACATGTCATGGTGACCAAGCATACATTGTGGATCCATGCCGATATGACTCAAATATGAACATAGCCACCAAAAATACACTTTGGATATATCTGTTAAAGACTCAAATTTGAACATAGCCATGAGACATACACTGTGGATCTATGCAACATTACAATATGAATATACTCCAATGCAACCTGAATCTGTTAGAAAATATCCAAGGTGTTCATCTCCACCACTCTATAGTACAAATCTAACCATGTGAATACATGTGTTGAATTCAAACATGGTAGAAACCACTTGATTACTAGTCATTAGTGAATATTGTTAAGAAGTGAAAGGGAAATCACCTTTAATGTAAATGAATGCCAAGGTACACTAGTACAATCCAACAAATGTGAATTAATGAGCTGAAGTTGAACACTTGGTAGAATATTCTGATCAAGGGTCAATAATGAAAACCCATTGTTGAAAGCGAGGAAACCTTCCATTGAGGCATGCAAGTTCCAAGGTACCAATTAGTTTCTAAGTCTAATTCCTAGATAATTATTGGAAGTCGACATGAAAAGACTCATCGCGGGAAGGCCTTAATGTATCCTTCATCAATGAAACGAAATGGGTAAAAAGATTTAAAGTAGATTAGAGTAACATGTGATTCAGGACTGACTTGGGATGGTTGACGCAATAGAAGGATTAAGGACGACAGAAATGGCTGATGCAATAGAAGGATTTATGGGTTGAACTTCTCTTTGAACATATTGACAACACAAAAACTATCTTGGAAGCACTGACTCAACAACAGAGATCATAGATCGATTTGTAATCTTATAAAGGAGTATGATCAAGAGACAAGAAAATTTTTCAACCTAGATACAAAGTGGGTGAAAGGGTGCCATGTTCAAAGGTGACTATTCCATAGGATATAGGTTTAGATACATTTCTTTCCAATTTTTTTCCCCCACCATTTCTAAAGAGTACCTCTTTATTTTTACACAATCTTGAGGAGCATAACATATGATTGAAATGTAAAATCATCCTTCGGATGAGTCCCTTAGAGTATTTTTAATGAACCTTAGGAAGGAGTGGTTTGGTCCAATATGGGCCTTTCGATGTTTGTTTTATGAGTCCAAAGAAAGAAAACTCAGGGGCTTTTCATATTTAGGGAGTCTGAAAAACACTTAAAGAAAACTCCAAAAGTTCCACTTTCGTAAAGTAGTTTGATGAGATCGAAAAAGAGATAAACTACTGCTCAATAGAAATTTTCTTCAAATACTTTAATGAGCATGAAAAGAGCAAGATCGATCGGAAAAATTTTCATGTTTAGAGAGTCTGAAAAGAGCTTAAAGGGAACTCCAGGGGGTTCCTTTTTCATATAACCTTTACGAGTCCGAAAAAGTGATAAAAGTTTATTCGGTTACATTCTCATTCATTTATGAGAATGAGAAATAACAAAGACTAAGATCGGGATTGTTTTCATTTTTACACAAGCTTAAAACAAAACAAAATTATGCTTGGGATAGATTTTATTTTTACACATTCTTAAAACTAGCCAAAACTATGCTTGGAACTAGTTTCATTTTTATAGAAGCTTGAGCGAAAGGAAATTATCCTTGAGGTATGTGGTTTCATTTTTACACAAGATTGAACCATAAAAAACTATTCTTGGACATCCCAAAACATAACATAGGAATGGTTGGTACTTATCCCCCAGCTTAAGAAACTAGTGCCTTAAATTTAGCATGAAGTCCAGATGATGAAAGCATTCTCCCCCAAGATTTGATTTGTCCAATGTCATAGGAGGATGAAAATAATCTTTAAATACTATACATAATAAAGTACTTGATTCAATTGAAGAGGGGGGAAACTATTTCATTTTTTAACGAGCTTGACGCTGGAACACAAACTATGCTCGAGAATCTAGGTTCAATCCCCAGACCTCTGTTTTCATTTTTTAACAAGCTTGACACAGAAAAAGGAACTATGCTTGAGACTGTATTTTTTATTTCTGAAAGAGATTAACACATAAGGGGAACTATGCTTGTAACTTTTGTTTCATGTTTTAACGATTTTGTCACAAAGACACAAAAACTATCCTCATATGTTATGTTTCATTTTTTAATGAGGTTTCTAGAGAGACACAAAAACTATCCTCACAGATGGTTTTATTTCTTGACGAACTTGAAATAAAAAAACAATGCTTAAATATTGTTTCATTTTTTAAGGAGCTTGAAATGAGAAAACCATGCTCAAAGATGGTTTCATTTTTTAACGATCTTGAAATCAGAAAACCATGCTCAAAAGACTCTTCTTGATTATGGCTTCCAAGAGGATAATGCTTTGGAAGGACACCATTTCAAGGGACAAAACTCTGACATGGCTTCCAAGACATCTTCACTGAATGAAAGAAAAACACTCTGGAAGGAACATATGTCAAGGGTCATGAAAGGGGTAAGGAGATCAATCTCCAATAGTTGTACCAAAGATATCACCATGTCAACTACTGGATCCAACTCATAAGAGACTAAGCTTACAATGAGAGGATCATATTCATCGGAACGTGAATGCATGGGAGACAACACCACATAATTGACCTATGGTGGGTGCGATACTATATGCATATACAAACCATTTAAGGAGGTCGTTGAGGTCAATTCAGGACCAAGGAATGAAAGTTTATCAATAGTTACAACTCTTCCATCCTGAGGGAAAGATATCACATGAAACATAGTGGACATGATAGCTCTCATGGAATAGACATAGTCTCTCCCAAAGAGAAAAGTGAAATCCAAGGGGTCTTGGACTACCATGACATCAATAAAGATAGTTTTCCCTCCCAAGGTTATAGGAAACCGAGGAAAGGTCCCTAAAGGTTGACTGTTTCTTCTATTAAAATCTAACAAATTTTGCATAACCGGGGTAAGTCGAGGACAACCCAAATCTTTCCAAGAAAAAGAGGATAAAATACTAACAGATGCACCTTCATCTATCAACGTTTGAGGAATGTCCCAATGGAAAACCTGTATTGTAATCTATAAAGGAATGTGATAGGGAAGATGAGGTCTAGTTAGCACACCCTAATAAAAAAGGATGGCCTCATTACTTGGAGGTGGTTCCACTGGAAAAGGAGGAATACCTCCTACCATGGTAGAGTCTATATCAATGAAAAAAACATTGGCAGTATCAAGTTTATTCTCTAGTGGGAGAGTAGGATAGACTAATGGTAAGATCATATTGACCAATCAAGTTGCATTCTCCAAGGGGAGAATGGGGCTAACAGGTAGAAATAGATTAACTGCTGTGGGTTCACTCTCTAATGGGAGAGTGGGATCGACTGAGGATGGGACCGGATCGACCACTTGGTCAACTGGTGAAACTAAGGATGTGACCAGATTGACTACATGATTAAACAGATTGACTGATGAAGGGACCGGATTGATCATTCCATCAACTACAGGTGGGTTGAGAGAAAGATTATGGTAAGTAGTTGGAAGTTGAGGCTGTGAAACAGTCATGTCTTCTAGGAATTTTGAGGATTTTCCATATGAGGGAAAATGTGATTTATATGACTCCCTTTGCATAACATACATGGGAACTTGAATTTATTTTTCTTCTTCCCAACTATATCATGACTAGTTGACAGGAGGTCATTAGCATGTTGTTCATAGGCTCACAACATGGATTGGTGAGGGTGTGTAGACCATGCTTTTATAACCTTGGATAGACTAGGGAAATCCTTCATAATATGGCTACCCTTACAAAGCTTACAAGGGTACTTGAGCTTACAGGTTGCTTGGGTGATCTTGGCATCATCAATACTCCCAACATGATTAACAATAGTTGGTTGCTTTCCAACATGTTTGACAGTGGTTGGAAGTTTGGAACCTTTCTTATTTTTATTCTTCTTATTCTTCTTTTTCTTCTTCTTCTTAGCCACCGGGTTACTAGCTTAAGAGCTTTCACTCGGTGAAGAAGATGAAATAGAAGAAGACCTTTCAAGTGGATAAGGTGAAGGAGATATTATCAGTGAAGAAGGTGAAGAATCAACATGAGGCTGATGCTCTTGGGAGGAAGTGCTTACAACTGAATCACTAGCTTCATTCGGGATTACCTGAATGGAAAAGAACCATATTGGTAATACAATTGTGAGACCTGGAAGGCTCAAAGTACTGATGTGAGTAGGACCAATGTTTCTGTAAGAAGGAAAAACAAAAGGTTCCCTTGGAAAAGGTGTTCCTTCATTGGTCATTCTAGGAACTGATGCCATGAAATAAAGATTCAACTTAATGCCTACAAGGGAAAGAAAACAAAACATGCTAAAACTATAGTAACCAAGCAAGAAAGCACAAACTTCTCACAATGAATGCACTAGTTGGTGATGAAATACAATGTTGCGAGAACAATGTATGAAGGGGATGAGATAGAGTGGGTGGAAAAGTTACTTTGACAACCTGCT
Organism: Picea engelmannii; assembly: GCA_009831015.1. Classification (NCBI taxonomy): domain Eukaryota; kingdom Viridiplantae; phylum Streptophyta; class Pinopsida; order Pinales; family Pinaceae; genus Picea; species Picea engelmannii. The sequence continues at coordinate 1,458,551 of ML777148.1, forward strand.
TAATAGACTTCCACCCTAGTGCAAGATCCCACACATAATCATGGGTATACTCTCCAAGGAGCCCGAGTGAGTTTGGCCAATGTCGATTCCAGGTACCGTCAAGACTTTCCTCTCCATAATCACCTTGTGTAAATACCCTAAAGAGATAGGCCGCCAAGGTTACCGGCTATGACAATGATGCCTAGGGAAATAGTCGATAATTCGATCCACATGCAAAGGTAGGGTAGCTAGCCTGAAATCAACTTGAGAAACTCCCACACATAATAATGAGTATACTCTCAAGTGACCCCCAATAATATGCGCAATCTCTACACTAAGACCAACAAAGAAGGGTGAGTAACTCTATTAGTTCTAATCTAACCTCGTCATTGACCCTTGTGTTAGAAGGGCTTCCCAGGACAAAATGTAGCAATTGTATTTGAACTCTCCCTATCACAATATTCTATGTTTGTTTGCAGCTTTGGAAAGTTATCTTTCACACTTATTCCAAATCCCTACAACTAATCTAATGTAGGTTTGCTACATTAGTTATCTAGTCTAATAAATTTTTATAAGTGCTTTATTTTTAAGGATGTTTTTACTCAAGAGGAAAATGACATGGACTAAATGATGTTTTGACTGACTCTAAACAATGCAAAGAAATGAGAATGCAAATATTTCACTTCGATGAAAGCTATATTACGAGAAGGAGAAGATGTTTATTATTCCAATATGCACAATGTCCCAAAATTTTAGCAAATTGATCAATATCAAGATCTTCAAGAAATGATCCAAAGAGATTGTACACCAATACATGATTCTTGGTCCCCCCCAAAATGCCAAAAACCATGCAATTTCACTACTTCAAATGCAAGGATTCCTCCAATCTAATCGAAAGAAAGAAATAAAAATTTTGTTTCAAATTTACCTAAAATCAGATTCAAAGTTGTCCAGTAGACTATAATAAGACCCAAAAAATCACCCCAAAACTATATCTAAGATCTAGGCAAGAAAAACCATCAAAAATAAAACAATTTCATAATTGTCACAGGTTGTAGATCAACACAGTGTGACGACCCTTTATTATCGCAGGCTAGAGAACATGTACAATGCGACAACACCACACTATGTTAAAAGTTAGGGTGTGTCAATCCTATATTGTCTCACTATCTCTCAAAGTAGGGTGCAACGATGAAAGGAAAAATGGAAAAAGTAAGAAGCAAGAAGGTTTTTCCAGTGAAGTTTAACAGTCAGAGAGTGAAGCTGGATCTCCTAGTGACTCATAAAAAATAACCCAAGAAATCAAAGCAAGAAAGTAAGACAAACTAGGAAAACAAACCATTCTCCAGTATGGTCACAATTTTTTTTATTGGGCTAATTGTTAAGTGCAGACACAAATCAACCCCCATAGCTTCACTACGAAACTAGAACAAAACAAGGCAGTACACTACTCTTTCTTTAGATTTCAATTATCAAAAGATAAATGGATCTAGGATTTACCTTTTAAATATAGAAGATTTGGCTTCATCAAATCAATCCAAGCTCCATCGTAAGGCTTATGGATAAATTTCTACAAAGGAACACAAGCTAATGAAGACAAGAATAACAGAGCCTAATTGATATGAAACTATGCATGTGATCAAGGAATCATACAATATGGACAAATAATATTCATATAGGAAAGAAACATGCATCTACATTAAATAATAGGAGAGATTACAACCAAAGCCTTGATGTCATAAGGTCCCTTCCAACTATCCCTTATTTCCCACACACTTCTTCTCCAAGAGTTATGAGACTATGGATCTAAAAATCACTCATAATCTATCTTAACAAAGAAAATCTCAAAGCCAATCTAACCAAGCCACCAATCTCTAAAAACTCAAACTCAATCCAATCTAACATTTTCCATGAGATATCCTCTCCTTTTATAAGATGAATAGGATAAGGTGAGGAGGTTAGGATGATCCCACTAAATTAGAAAAGCAATTAAGATCCAAACCAATCAGGGGCCACATCCCCATAGAAGCTTATCCTTCTAGAAGCATTGAGAAGATGCTCATTTTTCCCACATACGAAAATCGTCGCACCCCTATAATTGAGTAGAGTGCGATGAAGTTGTAGACCAAGTTTAGTACAACATGCGATGATCTGGGATCGCCACACCCCTATAACTAGACAGGGTGCGACGATCCTCCCTATTAGGCTTTTTCAAAGGAAAAAACAACTTCTTCACTTAGGAAAAGTTATTCTCCCTTCTTTCTTTAGGAATTTGAGCCATTGATCCTTCTAAATACAAAGGATAGGTTTACATCATTAATAGTCAGAGGAGTGAATAAAATAATCTGTAACAATATCTTTCCAAGCAGTTGAGGATAGAATGCTAAGAAAAGTTCCTCTATCAATAATAGTGCCATGTACCCTAACCTTATTGCAAATTCATATGATAATTTGGAAAGGAACATAGGGGGGAAAGAAAGGCTCCATCAGACTATTCCAATCAAAGGAAATGAGCTTATTATTTGGAGGGGGTTTCATTGAGATGGGTGAAATTCTCCCTCGCCTAGAGGAATCTAAAGTGACAAGAAAGATTTTAGCGGTATCCACTTCACTCTCCAAGGGAAGAGTGGGATCGATTGAGGATTATTTTGGACCGACCACTTTATTAAATTCACTCTCTATGGGGAGAGAAGGATCGACCAAGGGTGGAATCATACTTACCACTTCATCAAGCAATGGTTAGTTGGTAGAAGGTTCATCAGAAGAAACTAGAGGTTGTTTATAGGAAATATCAATGTGTTCCAATAGTTGTGAAGCTTCATCCATATGAGGGAAAATGTAAGTGTGGTGCATTTCCTTGCATAATCAACAAGGAATCTTGACTTGACCATTTTTTCCCCCAACCTAGTGATTACTAGTTGATGGGTTGTCACCATCATGACTTGTAGTGGAAAAAAACATGGGTTGTTGAGAACTTTGAGACCACACTTCTAAGACCTTGAGAACACTAGGGAAAGTTTTAAAAGGGTTGTCACCCTTACAAATAATGCAAGGGAACTTTGTCTTTTGATGTGTGTTTGTAGACTTCCCAACATGATTGTCAATGGATGGTTGATTTTCCCCTTGATTATTTTTATTCTTGTTGTTCTTCCTTTTCTTCTTCTTTGGAGCTTCCTGGTTACTAGTACTAAGACTTTCACTAGTAAAAGAAGAATAAAGGGAAGAATACACAATGGGTGAAGAGGTAAAAGGGTCAACATGAGGTTGATGTTCTTGGGGTGTAGGGATTACATTCAAAATACCAAGAGCATTTGGGATCACCGGATTGGAAAAAAACCATACCAGTAACCCTATGGTGAATCCAGGAAGACTCAAAGTAGAAATATAGGGAGGACCAACGTTTCCAAAACAAGGAAAAACAAAAGGTTCCCTTTGAAAGGGGTTCCTTGGTTGTGTTGTAACAAATATTGAAATTTTGGCTTTCGATCACTTAGGAAAGAAAAATTTATAGTGTTTAACTACCAGAAGTGTATATGTGAGAAAACAACCATTTTTTTGTCACGTGCATCACCAAATGTTATCTACCTATCATCTTCAATCAAATAATGCCGAAATCAGCCCCAAATGCCATGGTAGTATAACAGTCACAAGTCAACTCACAAAAAATCCAAAGATAGGGTTCACATGAGAATCAAAGAAATGTACAATATGTTCGAGCATTGAGTCACAATGAGAATTAATGGAAGCATTGGCAGTGGAACGAATGCATACACCGATCATTAAGACACATGGAGAAAAATATCATGAGTCCAGGTTTTTTTTTGTCTTCGGGGATTTGGCCGACGTATATATTTTAATAACTACAATCCTAATCCCCGAATTCACTAGAGTGTTAAAGGATAAGCCGGGTCAAATAAAGATTAAGAAAGATTAACGTTAATAAATCTCATCGCAATTTCATGATTCAGGATTTCTCGCATCAAGTATTATCGAAGTCCTGACACTTAAATCCATGAAAGGTTAAATATTAATTTATAATCATGATTAATTAATAAATTAAAGAAAATGATTATCATCTAATTAATCCCATCGCGATTTTGCGATTCGAGATTCCTTGCATGTCATAACTCTTGAGGAAATAATAACCGAAACCTGAAGGCCCAAAAGAGTGCAATGTAAAATATGAAATCTATTTCGGGGATTTGGATGACATGGAGATTTTAATAACCACTGCTTCATTTCCCTTAATCCCGAAAACCCGAAATCGGGACTCCAGTCATATGCAAAATGTCTTTAGCAAAATGCCATTTTCTCAGTTGTGGAGAGCTCATTTTTTCATGTTTGAATAGTCGATCGACATATAAAAATCCTAATAGGTCCAGTGGTATCCTCAAAATTTCATTTTGATCTTGGTAAGGTAGTCAAACGCCCCCCGATGAGGTTTGTTTGCAAAATTGTGGCATTTTTTGTTGTGTCGAGTCATCATTTTCAAATGAGGATTCTGAGCGACTAGAGTATCATTTTGAGAAATGGTTGGAGGATTTTATGCCTAACACATCAGATATCATTATCCTCTCTTAGTTTTCCTACACGGGTGACATATTGGGAGAATCAAATCCATCTCTGATCCCTAATTTTTGGATTTCATATTTTCCTCTTTTGACACATGTTTGTTAAATGAAGATTTGGGAAAAATGAAAATGGTTCTCAGGGAACTGAAAGAGGATTTTTCTCAAAATAAACAGATGCACAAAATCCTCTTTCCATTTATATAGAGTTGTCGTGATTCGAGAGATACAGATCCATAACCACAACCCTAGTTTTCAAAAGTTTGGCCCATTTTCTATGGAAGAAAGTTTAAAGAATTGGTTGTAACTGTTGTTATATTTTAGATTAGAGAGGATTTCAATCTCAATAGATATATGAGGCATATTTGTAAAAGAAAAAAAAAAGAGATAGGAGTAGTACTCCTGGGTTGTAGCTTTCATTTTTCAGTTTAATAAAAGATTGTAGAAGAATATTTTATCCATATCAGAGATTCTTGTGATGTTGCTTGTAGAGTTTGTCCTTTTTCTTAGTTTCAATATCACAACATATATATTTTCTTCTCGATTTGTAACTTTTTTGTAATAGAATTAATCCTTTGTTATATGCTCTATTGTAGACTAGTTATAGGCTATTTCTCGTAGAGATCAAGGTTCATAATTCATCCTTTACTAGATGCTCTATCCCAACCATCTCTTTCCACTGATTTCTGCTTGGAATTCACTCATTGCTAAGTTCTCCTTGCATTTTGATTTGTTTTCCCTTTATTATTCTACCATACTTTTTATAAATCCTTCCCTCCATAATTAGCTTTTATGTCACCTCTGCTCCATGGATTTTCATTGCTGAAACACTTTGTTGGCAAATTTTTAACAGGTAGTGTATGTTTTTCATTCATGGAAAGTACAACAATGAATATGGCATGAGTATAGGAAGAATGTAACAGACAAGCATCAGAAGTAGTTTGGGAAGATGTTGTAGAGAAAGCTCTATAAGATCAAAAGAGACAGTGCAGAGAATGGTTGGCATGCTTTATAGGTAGTATGCACTTGTCATTGATGGTAGGATCAGAGTGCGCATCGATGGAAAAACAGGAACAAAGTAAGCTCAGGAGGAATTAGCACAGAGTTAAATGCAGTGCATAGGTGTGCACCAGGGATGAGGTTAACTCATGGCTAAAGCTCAAGGGAGATAGCGTACTTAGGATCACAGGTGAATCAAAGGTCAAGGCCTTTGACACTTAGAAATTCTTCCAAGTAAGGAGGATGCATAATCTTGGAGGAGAAGCGTCGATGATTGTTGGATCCCATCTCGAATTCCTGATGACCATCAAATCTCAGTGTAGACAAGAGGAGTGCACAGATATGGAGGATATATCTCGAGCATTAGATCTGAGTGCAGGGTCCAACCACCATTGGATCAAGGAGAACCTACACGTTCTTTAAAGTGCAAGGAGTAGAGGGCTCACAAAATCCCTAAAGAAGGAGGACCATCCATCTTCAAGCAAGACACATGGACACAAATCAACATTTTGCTAACTAGAGAGTCAAAGGAACGGGGTTCCCTAACCTCTCAAAATCACGATATGAAAAATCATGAATTAAACATAGTTGTCAGATCAAGATGTGATCTGCACCGTTGATCCAACTCCATTTTAGAGTTTCGCGGATCGAGAGTTGGAGATGTCAAGTAATATCAATCACAAGAATCTCAAAATCGTGATATGAGAAATTGTGACTTAATCTAAGCCGTCAGATCAAGGTTTGATATGGGTCATTGATCTCAGTCCATTTCGGGGTTTTGCAGATCGAGAGTTGAATATGTCAAAGAATAATAACCACAGGAATCCTAAAATTGTGATATGCGATATTACGATTTAATCGCAGCCGTCAGATCAAGATGTGGCCTGGACCGTCGATCCGACTCATGTCAACAAACCACGTCAGCTAGGAACACGTGGCACAACTAGGTAATGACAAGTGTCAGAATGATTCAACATTTCAAGCACATGTAAGTCACGAATTAGAGTGACATGTGGCAGGTATTGAACACGTGTGACGTCAGCAGGTTTACACCACTTCAGAGTTTTGGAAATCGGGAGATAGATATGTCAAGAAACTCTTAGCATCAGGAGTCCCAAAATGCCGAATTGCGAAACACTGAAATCCCATCAACCGTCCATCTCTAGGGGTTATGTGGACCATTGATCCAACTCCATTTCATAATTCCGCAGATCGGGAGTTGGAAGCATCAAGAACATTCACCACAAGAATGTTGAAATCACGATATGCGAAATCACGAAATGATCTAAGCCATCAGATCAAGTGTTGATCGGGATCGTTGATCCCACACCTTTTCAGGGTATCGGGGATCACAACTTGGTGAGTCGAGATGCCTCATCTCCAGACTCACGAAATGAGAAATCGCAAAAGTGCCTTATGCATAAGGCTGTGGTCACTGCCCTTGGTCACATTAGTGAGAGATGGAGGAAAAAGCTAGAGCAGCCAAGCTCCGTTTCGGGGATCGCAACTAGGAATGTCGAGATGCATGGTCACATGAATGCTAAATTGTTGAATGCCAAATTTCCGAAATGAATGCAAAATCCCATGGAATCAATCCAACAGTGCAGGTTAATTTGAACAAGATCGGAGGGATACTGTAACACGTCGCAATATAATTTCTAGAAAGCATTGATGGTCTCTTCTAGAGAATTTGAAGAGCCCTCTGTGTGATCACCAGAGAAGATGAAGATTCCTTAAGCTTCATCCAGTGAAGGAAGACGATTTTTAGGGGGATTGACAGATGGATGAACATTGAAGCCTGTAACTAAAACAAAAGGCATAAGCTCGATTATGCCATAGAATATGAGGAGTCCCAACTGCCAGAGAGGATGAGGATTCTTAGAAAAACACCAAGTGTTGCTAAATACGTGGAGGGAACCACCAGAGAAGCTGAAGAGTTGTGATGATCAGAAAAATCACTCGATATGTGCAAAATATTGGGTGTGGTGTGAGCATGCAATGGCATGGAAAATATTGCATGCATAAGGAGCACAGGTACTATAATAATGATGAACAAAGAAGAGATGGTTATTGTTGTCATGGGGGAGGATTCAAGTGTGAGCAAGGAGGCAGAGCGCAGGAGTAGAGATGCATGGTAGAGGAAGGTTGCATCAAAGGGATATGGTGCAGAGAGTATAAAAGGAGGAAGAACGGAAAGTGCAAGGGGTGTGTAGAAGACATTGATGCAGATAGGGCAGAGCAGCGTAACAGAACAACAACAAGGCTGATAAGCCATTGAATTATTTTATATCATTGTAATAAGTTTCAGTAACAAAGAATTTATTATTCAGGGTGGTTGGGAGGTGCTAGGGAGGACTGTTGTCCTCAAAGGTTCAAGTGGGTGCTTGAACACTGGGAGTTGGTGCTTCCTTGTAGTTGGTGCTAGAGAAACCAGGGGGTTGGTGCTTCCTTCTAGTGGGTGCTAGAGAAAATAAAGATTCGGTGCTCTCAGCAAGTTGCAGCTTGCAAAACCAGAGGTTGTAGCCTCACAATGAGTTGGTGATCATATGTATGATAACGTAAAGAATGTAGATAATACTTATCATATAAAGAAAAAGAGGTTTTTACCCTGTATGGGTTTTCTCGAGAACTATCTATCTCTATCTTTCTCATATATTTGAGTGATGATGAATGTGCCTTTGTTTATTTCTCTGCATTACTATGATCATCATTGAGTTCCTTGTAAAGATTTCAAAAGAACCATAATTGTTTAAGCATGGTAACAACTGATCCACCGCCCCTCTCAGTTGTCCAACAATTGGTATCAGAGCTTGCCCCTTTTATCTAAGGGTAGATACTAGAGCTTAAACATGTCAATCCATGAAGGAAATTCAACCAATAAGGCCCCTCTATTCAATGGAACAAACTTTGCCTTTTGGAAAGTTAGAATGAGAACCTACATAATGGCTTTAGGTGCCGATGTCCGAGATGTGGTAGATACTGGGTATGTAAAGCCAGTTGTGCTAGCTAATAAGGATGAAAAACTAGAATTTAGCTTCAACGCTAAGGCTATGAATTCTATCTTGAGTGGGCTTGCAAAAGAAGAATTCGTAAAAGTTATGCACCTAGAAACTACCAAAGAAATGTGGGACAAACTCATTAGCAGTTATGAGGGTAATGAGAAGGTAAAGGATGCAAAGCTTCAAACCTATAGAATACAGTTTGAACAACTGAAGATGAAGGAAGATGAAACTATTGGAAAATACTTTCTGAGAATAGAAGAAATGGTAAATGTAATGAAGGCACTATTGGCAACCAATTCACATTTTTCCACTGTCTTATAAGCTGCCTACACCAATTTTTTCGCAAACCTTAATTTTTCGTCGCAATTCTCAAATAAAATGACACTTTTATTTTTGTGCTATTTGCACACTTACCTTCATTTTTGTTTTCACAACTGTAAACGTGAAAAATTGGTCTATCAAAGTCACATTAAAATCATTATTGAATTGTCGTTATCCTTCTTGTCAATATGCCCATTGAATTTACTTTTACTTATCATTATGCAATTGGCAAGACCTTTTGATCTGTAATCATTTGACATTCTTTGATTTCGTTTTATGAATGATTGAGTTTGTGATACAATGGGGATTGGATTTACATGTCATTTGATCAATCTACTTGGCACATTGGTATACATAAAAATGCATTGGCACATTGGTTAAACTCTTGGCATGAACCATTCTATACACCGCATGTCACATAGTCTAATCATTTGTATTAGTTTCGATTTATTTGTTTGGTTTTGAAACTATAAATTTTGATCACATGAATGGTTTATCCACTTACCAAAGGTTTCGAGTGATTGATTGAAGTGGCATGGTTGTAACACATATGTGTTGTGATTTGAATAGTGGAAAGCGTCGACGGTTGTACCATGGTAATAACTATTCTGCATGGCATAAACAGCTCCACCACCTTCGCATGATGTCATTAATGCCTTCCCTTATCCATGTTTTACCTCTGCTAGCATCGAGTAACCCTTCGAGCGTTCTTCTCTTCTGTACACCACATTCAAACCCTATCTCATTCACATCGCTTACCATCTGCTCGGCTCTATGGCACCAGTGGTGCAAATTGAGCCAAACGGTAGTCAAGCCTTGCTACTGTTCGACAATGCCTGGAAAGATTTGCAAGATAATGGTTGGCTCATGTTTGTACAGAGGTTTGAGGGTTTTAATCTATTTTTTGCACAACAGTTCTCTCTGAATTTTGATGGGTGTAGGGCCAAGATAGGTGACATTCATCTTGAAATCAGTAAAGATTTTATTAGCTATGCCACGGGGTTAACAGCCATAGGCCAGTGATGGTTTAAAAACTATAAAGTTGAGGAGGTGCCATGGCCACTACTATTCATCTCGCGGAAGGTCACATCCTGTGACAGAGGTATGCCCATTTCCAAGTTTAAACCAAGGTGGCATGATCGTTTTATGGTGGTTAAACAATTTGTGACCTGTGAGGGTCGGTATGGACTGGTTTTTCTTTATCACCTTCGACTATTAATGAATTTTATGGGTTATCCATTGAATATGCCATTTTATTTCCAGTGTAGTCTTTATAAAATGGCTAAGAGGTTTAAATGAGAGAAGGCTGACAGTAACTTGTTGCACCACGGCCTAATCAAACTCATCGTTGTTCACCACTTAAATATTCATGGTGATAGTTGGCAAGCTTTTATCTCTCAAAATGGTTTTGTTGATACAGAGCCTGTCCAAATTGACAAGCCTATGGTTAGTGAAACTAAGGTCAGGCCACCCATGCCTTTCCATGTCCTACTTCCCTCTCCCAAACCCTTGTTCGACCCTGATATCGACCTACCCGACGTCTTAGCAAACAAGGTTGAGGCTATAAAAAAGCCTGTGAGTAAAAAGGTTAAAGGTAACCCTACTGTCAATGACAAAGGTAAAAAGAACGCTTGACTCATATCAAGACTGGCTAGGAATAAACCTAAACCTAGTGTTGAGTAGAAGCCCATAGTCCTCAGTGAAGACTCAGACTCTGATGTCGAACACTTCCTAGCTAGTGAGTACCCTTACTCCAAAGGTCTCTCCTCCGAGGAATCCTATGACTTCGTTTCTAATTTACCCCCTTACCTAAGAAACAATCCTAGTTACCCAGGGATCAAGCTACCTAACGAAACCCTCAGTGGTTTAACCAAACCCTCACCTGCATTCTCGAAGCTCAGACAGTCATCATGTGACCAATGTAATGTGTGGTTGGAATGATACTATACCGACGTTCCCTTATTATAGTTGAAAATCAAATCATTAGAAAACCAAGTCGCATTATTGACAAGTGAAAGGGACAAGCTTCAAGAAAATGACAAGAAGCAGAAAACCACTGGCTCCATCATATTTAGGAATGTCAAATCGGCTATAGCCTTTGTCAATTCCAAACTGTTATGACCAAGATGTCTGCTCATCATCCAGGTATGAATTTCGATATAAATTTCGTTTTGTGAATTGCTAGGATTAATATAATGATTTAAGTTTGGTTTTCTAATATCTTTGTCCATCATTCAAAATGACTCTGTCATAGTTTGATTATCAAAATGGTTATGTATGGATCCTGTATAGTAGGTTCAATTTGCCAAAATTAGTTGTACATATGATTTGGTTGTGTGATTTGTCGTGCCCAATTTAGTACAAACAATTCATTAACTTTGATTCAGTTTTCTTTGTTTGTGAATTAATTTCTATTGATAGTCGATTTGATATGATTTAATTAGTTTTCATTCGTTCCTAATGAACTCAAAATGATTCTGTTGATTGTAATTACTCAAAATGAATTTGTTCTACATTGAATTTTTATTCTCGATTGGATGTTACAGATCTACTTGCTATAATCATGGACTTGTGATTCATAACAGCTGTAACAAACACAAAATGTCTTGATTCATTTTGGTTTGATTAATGCATGTCTTGAATTAGCACGATTTCCTGTTCTGAGTTAGATTGATATCTAAAGTAGATGTGGTGTTGCTCTTTCGGTTTTGATTCCATATCTGTTGAAGTCAGATGAGAAATTTCGATTAATAGTTTGTTTTGAAATCAATTCAAGAAGTGATTTCATTGAATGTGAATCGATTTTGTCTGCCCCAATTGGCAATAACGAAAGATGGACGATTCCCACAGATCCTGTTGTCAACCGATTAATTTAATTATGATTTCACACCAGCTTTGATTTGATTTGCTAATGGCATGGATCGTTTGTTTTGTTAATACAGTTATATCAATTTCAAAATGATCTTGTTGTTTTCGTATGGATTCAATTGTGTTCCCTGTTAACGGATGAGGCAGCATTAATAATTGCCTATGATTTTTTTAACTGTATCGATTTCAATTTGATATGAAAACGATTGCATTACTGTTTGATACGTTTTTGTATACCCAAATTGGGGATAACGAATTGACACAGAGCGTTTACATCTTTGTTATAATTTGATTGAATATGATTTGGTTTGTTTAAGTTGCATACAACTGTCGATTTGAATGATGCTTTTGGTAATCAAATATTTTTATAGTTTGGATTTGTTTTTTAAAAGACTCGAATTGATTTTTAATATGATTCTGTGTTTGATTTAGACCAGCTATAGAATTGTGAGATTCTGTAGCTAGTATTTAGGAATAGATTTTTATCATTTCAATTAGCAAAATATCCTCTTAACTTGTCCTTTTTTGACCTCTTTTAGGTACATTCGAATTGCATTGGACATGTTATGGCAGTTTGGAAGATATTTGTATGATATAGTTTTATTTTTAAGTTGTTAGTTTGAGTGAGAGATAGGAACTTGGGATATTTTCCCAGATTTGTGTAAACAATTTTGATAACTTCCACATGGATGTTTTACCCTGTGGGAGGTCTTTAAATACTTATTATTTTTTGTAATAATGATCATCCTCACTTGTGGGAGAACTAGGCTATGGATTTCTGATACAGACTGAGACAAAAGTTGATGTTTTGTTACAACTTTCGCTTTCATAATATCAATCTTTTGTTTCAAGTTTATGTATATCAATTTGCAGTTGATTTTAGACTACTTTAGCTATCATAATCTATTGCAGGATGATATGTTTTGATTAATGTGTTATCCATATCTAATCTCTTACATTATTTTAAAGTACAACAAGCATTTTGTTTCAGTTAATGAATCACAGATTTCTCTTCTTCGTTAATTGAATCATCTTGTATAGATCTTTGCATATTGATTTATCTAACTGTGAAGATTTATAAATCATAAGATTGTTGTAAATTTTATGTCTTGTTTGTCCTGTAATTATATTTGAAGAGCACAACAGCTTCTAGTTTATGAGATGCTCATGGATAATTCAGTGCGGGTTTCCTCCCTCCGATTAGATAAGACAATCATTACCTTCAGGACAAACCTGTAGCATTTCTCCAGGTCAGTTTGTTATGTATTTAATAGTTAATTTGTTAGTATAATATAAGTAGTTTAGTTAGGTATATGTTTAGTTTAGATTTGTAGTTTGAGTTAGTATTTTATTTTTTCAGTTTAGTTAGTTTTTGTTTTATTTATTTTCATAAAATTATAAAAAAAAATAACAAATAGCTCTCGTTGTCTTAGGACAGAATACCAATGAGTTTTTTAGGTTTTCATTCAAATCTGTAAATTGTAAATTTTGTGCATTTGTGAAGAAGATTTATTTCAGTTACTAGTTAGATATTTAATTTCTCTGAGTTGGCATAGTATTAGAGAGTAGATTGTATATATAATAGTTAGATTTGTTTAATTTGTTTTAATAGTTATTTTTAGTTAGATTAGTTTATTAGTTTGTTTTAATAGTTATTTTTAATTATATTAGTTAATTTAGTGTAGTTTTATTTTGCTTTTGTAGGACTTAGATCAGCTAACAGAGCTGCTAAACCCGTCAGGGTGGTTCATCCCAAACGGCTTGGGTTATTTAGACAACCCCGGACTGGTTCCACTCTCCCAGTTGACGGACGTTCAATTTCACCCTTCAATAAATGGCACTAGAAGGAGGGCCTGAAATTAATTAATGACATGAGGTGGTTGCAAGACTCCTCCACCACCTAATCGCTCACATATAGTGACTAGAAGCCATTCAAATGATAATATTCCCCTTCAAACAACAACCACATCAATCGACGATCCACAGATCACAGTTGAGCCAGCAACCCCTAATCCTACAGGTGGTGACATACAAGAGATTGTTCGTCAATCTCTTATAAGAACTCATAGTGACTTAGCCCATTTGAGGCAACCAAATCATTTGTTGGACCAACCTTTGGATTTCTATGATATCAGAGAACAATTAGGAGGCACTAATATCACTTTGAATCCTATAGATCCAATCCTAAATCTTGTTGTAAGAGGATCTGGGATACCTCCTTCACCACCTCCATCATCTCCTTCCTCTTCTGGAGGACATTCCTCTGATGAAGGCAGTTTCCCTTCTCAACCTTCTACACCCACTACACCAATGGAAAATCATAACAACCCTTCTAGACCTTGGCTCAATCAGGATGTCGTAGATATACCTAGAGCTCAACATCCTTTACTTAAACATCTGGAGAAATGGCTTCCCAAGTTTGACCCTGATTCAAAACAAATCGTTGAAGATCACATTAAAAAGTTTATGTTATCCATAAGACTCTTCAATGTCAAACATGAAGACGTAGTCTATAGGTTGTTCCCCTATACTTTCGAGGGAAGTGCATCCACCTAGTACTTTGCCCAACAACCCCATACCATCGTGTCCTGGGAAAAGTTTGAGTCATGCTTTTTGGAAAAGTTCGGAGACGGTAAGCCTCCAGAAGTCCTAGTCATGGACCTTTCTAACTTAAGAATGAACCCAAAAGAAAAAGTTAAAGACTTTAATGAAAGATTATTGACACTTAAAAACCTAATCCCCACAGATTCCATGCCCACAGAGAATCTTATAATAGCATACTACAATAAATCTTTGCATCAAAGTATAGCTATTTGGGTTAAACGATCTAACAAAACCACATTGTTAGAAGCCTTCGAGGAGTCCAGCCAGATTGAAAAGGACATACTTAACCTTAAAGACTCTACTAGCAACAAAACAGATACTAGTTCTTCTTCCAAAAAGAAGATCAAAATTCTCCCCAGACCTACTCAAAGAAAAACACAACCTGAAAACACTGATTTAGAAAACTTAACTAAAGTTGTTCAAAAACTTTCAAATCAAGTTATAGATTTAAAAAGGAAAACCGAAGAAGCTTCCCTGAGCAAAGGGCCTTACAAAACCTCGTTCCAGAAGCCTTTTCCTACCAACCGACCTAATCCAAGAACCAAAGGCCTTAATCTAGAAAGTCTGCAATGCGCCCTTCAAACAATTCTAGAAGCCCAAGATAACTTGATGCCTCCTGAGATTCCTGAGGAGGTAGTTTAACAAGAGATAGTTCAAGAAGAGGAGTCTTCTCCAAACATTTTTGGACACTTCTCGGATAGCATCTTTCAAGCTAACTTCGAGACAGTTCATCCTTATAATACCAAGAGTAAGACAACCAATAAACCTTCTTCCGAAAACACGATAACTTCACCTCCAAAGCAGTCTAAACCAGCTGAGACTAAACAGAACAATGTGAACCCCAACTTAGATTATGATGTAGTTGAAGATCTTAAAAAGTTGAGAGATAACATTTTTGTTTATGAGTTGTTGAAATTTCCATTTCTGCTACAAAAAATGTCACAAAATATCTCAGAGAATGGAAGAAATGGTAATTCGGGTGGTAACAAGGTTGTGCAAAACAAAGTTCCTCAGAAGACTTCCACCAAAAACAATCCTGATCCTCAAGATAAAGGAATCCTTCTCATAAGTAATGTAAATAATGTAAATAATGTAGATAAAGTAGCTTTAGAAACTGCGAGTAAAAATCCACAAGCTACCACTCTTAGTACTCGCAAAAATGTACCTCCATTTTTGTTAAATTTTGAAATTATTAATAGAAACGTGCACAATTGTATGGTAGACTCAGGAGCATCATCCAATGTGATGCCATGTTCTGTATGCCAGAAGATTAACACTGAAGTTGAACTATCTACTTTAAAAATTAGACAACTTGATCAGACAACTTGATCAGACAAATGTTAAAGTTATAGGTGAACTAAAGAATTTGCTTATTAGATTATCGTCTAACCCCAAGGTTCATCAAGTCATTGATATAATTGTTGTGGATATTTTAGAAGTGTATGGTTTGTTTTTAAGCAGGGACTGGTCAGAGCAGCTACATGGTTATTTCACGACAAATTGGTCTCATCTATGGCTTCTAGAGAATGGAAAGCCCAACAAGATAAAGGTAAATCGTGAACTCTACCTTAAGTTCATGGTCACAGATTTGAATGACCCCAATGAACCATTTACACCTTCTACTGATTCACCCGAAGTATAAGGGATGGACACCTTTTTCAACAATTTCATGGCTGAGGCTTGAGCTGTCACCAATCCAGAACAACAATCCGAGATTGTAGCATATGTGCAGCCAACAACTTCTATGCAACGATCTCATGTACCTGATAGGAATCAAATTTGGTCTCTTTATTTCGACGAGTCAAAGTACAAAGAAGGAGATGGCGCAGGATGCATTATTATCGATCTGACAGGTAACAAAACATTGATTGCATGTAGGTTGGAATTTGAATGTACTAATAATACTACAAAATATGAGGCTTTACTGCAAGGTCTCAGAAAAGCTTTAGATATGAACATTCAAAATTTGATCATCTTTGGCGACTCTGAAATAGTGGTTAGACAGGTTAGAGATTATATCCACTGTCTGTCTCTGCATCTTAAAAGCTACTAATCTGAGGTATAGAATCTAATGAATAGGTTTGTTTCTTTCAATATAAATTATATTCCTAGATTGAATAACTCTGAAGCCGATCTATTAGCTAATGTATCTTCTAAACTCTTTCCTACAAAAGGCTTGTCCCCAAATGCATTCTTCGTCGAACTATTGTTCCTACCATCCATTCCCGACAACATCACAAACTGCAGAGTCTTTGACAACGATCAGCAGATCATTAAATTTCTACACATGGAAGAAACTTTTCAAGGCACAATGATAGATGAACATACACACGATGACAATTTGTGCTATTTCACGGTAATACCAGATCCGAGAACTCCTGAATCTTCATCGGACATGGTAAACTCAATCCCTAAATCTGTAGTTAGGTTCGAGAAATTTTATGATCTTCAAGATAAATTTAAAATGACGGTCAATTGTAAAACGAATAGTTCCTCGTTATCATATGAAAAAGTAAACTTAGGAACTAAGGACAATCCACAGTGCATTGATCTAGGGGTAGGATGTTCTGAACAAGAAAAAGTTTCATTTATTAAATTATTTAAATAATTTAAAGATGTATTTTCATGGACGTATGATGACCTTAAAAATTTCGACCCCAACATCATACAACATGTCATTCCTATGAAGCCCCAAACCTTACCCTTTCAAAAAAAACTAAGGAAAATGCACCCTAATCTCGAACCGACCGTTCAAAAGGAATTGAATAAAATCCTAAATGCTAATATAATTTTTATTGTTAGGCACACTCAATGGGTTTCTAACCTTGTCCCAGTTCGGAAGAAAAGTGGGGAAATCCAACTCTGCGTCAATTTCTGAAACCTTAATAGAGCGTCTGATAAAGACAACTATCCTGTCCCACCCATGGAACAGATCCTTCAGCAGGTATCTGGTTCTGAGAGGCTATCCTTACTGGATGGTTTCTTGGGGTACAACCAAGTCCTGATGTCTCCACCAAACCAACTTAAAACTACCTTCCGCACCCCGTGGGGCACTTATGCTTATCGAAAAATTCCCTTTGGATTGATTAATGCTGGTGCCACTTTCTAGAGAGCAATGGACATTGCTTTCTAAGGCTTAATCAATCAATCCATTGTAGTTTACTTAGATGATGTTACCATATTTTCTAAAAACAAAAATGATCATCTAGCTCACTTACAAGCCGTTCTACAGTGATGTCATAAATATGACATCTCCTTGAATCCTAAAAAATCCATCTTTGCAGTAGAACAAGCTAAACTCTTGGGATTTATTGTGTCGAGTGAAGGGATGATTATCAATCTTGAAAGGAATCAGGTCATCACAAAACTCACCCCCCCTACATCCAAAAAATCTATGCAGTCTTTCTTAGGCCAGATTAACTTTGTGAGAAGATTCGTCCCCAGCTTCTCCGAAATGGTCAGACCCTTGCAAAACCTAATTAAGAAAGACACCCAGTATCACTGGGGACTTCTAGAAAATCAAGATTTTAATGCAATAAAGAATGCCATAATAGACGCTCTGTCTCTCATGAGTCCCTATTTTTCTCAAGACACTTTTGCTTCCGATCGTTCCTATGCCGCCATCCTAACCCAAAAGAACACCAAGAAAAATGAAGTACCCATTGCCTTTATGATCTCTTCTTTCAAAGGCATTGAACTTAATTACCCAGTGGTAGATCAAAAAGCCTACGCTATTTTCAAAGTAGTCAAGCAGTTCCGGTCCTATCTTTTGAAGTCTAGGATGAAATTCATTGTCCCTTACCTAGCCATGAGGAACCTGTTAGTGCAGAAGGAACTAGGTGAAAAGAGGGCTAACTGGGTCACCTCCTTGCAGGAGTATGACTTAGAAATCACCTGAGCTTAGATAGTGAGAGGCCAAGGGTTATGTAAGTTAGTTGTTGATTCAGCAGCAGGACAGTAAGAAGAAAGTGATACGTCAAACCTAGGACAACAAGATCAAGATCTAATCTGTTGGGCACAAAACTCTATCAATCCTTGGTATGACAATATAATATTCTATCTTGAACATGGGTCAGCCCTTCATCACCTG
Organism: Picea engelmannii; assembly: GCA_009831015.1. Classification (NCBI taxonomy): domain Eukaryota; kingdom Viridiplantae; phylum Streptophyta; class Pinopsida; order Pinales; family Pinaceae; genus Picea; species Picea engelmannii. The sequence goes on from ML777148.1 coordinate 1,476,982, forward strand.
AATCCCACTAAAAGAAGAGCATTGATATTAAATTCTGCCTCCTTTCATGGGGTTAATGGTATCCTGTTTCGTCAAAATTTTGACGACGTACTGATGCACTGTCTTGAGAAAGACGAAGTAGAAAAGGTCTTGCTAGAGTTGCACGCAGGAGAATATGGTGGTCATTTCGGTGGTGACACCACTACCCATAAGGTTTTAAGAGCCAGTTATTACTGGCCCATGATTTTTTGAGACGCCCATGCCTTGTACCGTAAGTGTATTATTTGCCAAAAAGCATCGGGGCGGTTACAAAAACCAACCTTTCCTTTGAAGCCCGTTTCAGTAGACTCTCCTTTTCAGCAGTGGGGCCTTGACATCATAGGTCCAGAAAACCCCCCATCCTCACAACAACACAAGTTTATTGTGACAGCCACATATTACATTACCCGATGGTCTGAAGCTGATGTGTTAAGAACCGTCAACACCAGTCAGGTAATTGCCTTTCTAAATTCGAATATTATAACTCGTTTTGGTATCCCTGATTGTTTAGTATTCAACAATGCTTCTTACTTTTCCTCTCTTGAGATGAGTGAGTTCGCTTTGGAAAAAGGAATTAAACTAAATTATTTTGCTAGCTATTACCCCCAGGGCAACGGATTGGCAGAATCAACAAATAAGAACTTGATTAAAATCATCAAGAGAACAGTGGTTGAAAATCACAAAAACTGGCACAATGCACTGTTAAATGCACTGTGGGTTGATAGGGTGACGCCAAAAGATGTTGCAGGTAACTCCCTCTTTTTTCTCGTTTATGGCAGAGAAGCAATTCTGCCACCTCACATTCTTCTTCCTTCACTTCTGTTATCACAGAAAGTCCAAGAAGAAGATTGTCCCCCTTTGGAAAATCAAATTAACGCTTTGATGAATCTAGAAGAGGTAAGAGCCCAGGCTAAACATAAGTTAGATCAACATCAACTATTGGTTAAAAGATGGTTTGATTCTAACTCTACTTCTAATAGGAATTTTGAAGTAGGTGATCTCGTCTTGAAGTGGGACAAACCACATGAGGGAAAGGGAGAGCACACGAAATTTCAAAACTTATGGCTTGAACCATTTTTAATTGCTGAAAAGTTGGTTCCCAGTTCTTTCTGTTTGCAAAATCTTGAGGGGCATCCTGACACCTATCTGGTGAATGGCCAAGCCTTGAAAAGATGCTTTGCTTGATAAAAACCCTTGTATGATATGTACATATTTTTCTTTTGTTTGCTTGTTCTTTTGCTTTTGTGTTTTATTTTTTCTTTGAGTTTATCAGTTTTCGTTTTTGGAAATACACATACCTGTATACTGAGCTATTCAGAAAAAGAAAACAGACAATTCCTTCACTGAAATAACTGCTAAGAAATTTGTGTAAACATCAATGGTATATTTCTGAAATTTATATCTGTGTTGGAAAAAATTCTGTTGTTTGAAAGAAGTCGACTAATTTTGATCTCTGAGTAAATCTTGTCATGATCATCTATTATCTTTTTACACTGTCCCTATTCCTCAAGGGAATGACTCAGAAGATGTCTCCCTACCTTAGGAAGTTGTTTTTGTAAATGAAGCATCTCTGGATCTTATTAAAGGACAGTTATAAAAAAAAAATTGATGAGGTCTGAAAAAATATGTTAAAATATCATGATTTTCAGCGTCATCCCGCTCAACTTTATATATTTAAAAAATAAAATAAATCAATAATTGGGCTCTGGGAAGTGCTTGTAGACCTGCCAGGATTCTGAACAGGTCTGCTAGCAGCAGGTAAATGCATGCATGACGCCAAGACAACTTCGTCGGGGTATTGAACAGGTCCGCTGGCAATGAAGCAATGTTGGGTATATGAAAATTTACAAATAAGAAACCTCTTAATGTCCTTTATTCTAATCCAGAACTTCTTGGCAGGATACAGATATCAGAGTGGGTTAAATGGAAACCCTGTCGAGGCTATGGACGCCTACTGGGAGTAGTGGCTCTGTCAACAGTATTGGATATTTTATCTTTAATATCGTGACTCACTGCTCTTAATACTATTATATGTTTTCATCTTTTAAAACACTACTGGAATAGTTGGTTAATGATGATGTTTATACGATTTTTTGGTTGTTGTTTTTGAGTTGGAATTATCTTTGTTGTTCTAATCTAAATTTGCTCTTTTGGCAGAGATAACTACTTCTACTAGTGCGTCGCCATTGTTGGCAGCCAATTCACATTTTTCCACTGTCTTATAATCTTCCTACACCAGTTTTTCGCAAACCTTAATTTTTCGTCGTAATTCTCAAATAAAATGACACTTTTATTTTTGCGTTATTTGCACACTTACCTTTGTTTTTGTTTTAACGAATGTAAGCGTGAAAACTTGGTCTGTCGAAGTCGCATTAAAATCAGTATTGAATTTTCGTTATACTTCTCGTCGATATTCCCATTGCATTTACTTTTACTTATCATTATGCAGTTAGCAAGAACTTTTGATCTGTACTCATTTGACATTCTTTGATTTCATTTTATGAATGATTGAGTTTGTGATACATTGGGGATTGGATTTACATGTCATTTGATCAATATACTTGGCACATTGGTATACATAAAAACACATTGGCACATTGGTTAAACTCTTGGCATGAATTGTTCTATATACCGCATGTCACATAGTCCAATCACTGGTATTAGTTTCGATTTATTTGTTTGGTTTTGAAACTATAACTTTTGATCGCGCGAATGTTTTATCCACTTACCAAAGGTTTCGAGTGATTGATTGAAGTGGCATGGTTGTAACACATATGTGTTGTAATTTGAATAGTTGAAAGCACCGACGGTTGTACCATGGTAATAACTATTCTTCATGGCATAAACAGCTCCACCACCTTCGCACGATGTCATTAATGACTTCCCTTATCCCTATTTTACCTCTGCTAGCATCAGGTAACCCTTCGAGCATTCTTCTCTTATGTATGCCGTGTTCAAACCCTAGCTCATTCACATCACTTACCGTCTGCTTAGCTCTATGGCACCAGTGGTGTGAATTGAGTCGAATGGTAGTCAAGCCTTGCTACTGTTCGACAATGCCCAGAAATATTTGCAAGATAATGGTTGGCTCACGTTTGTATAGAGGTTTGAGGGTTTTAATATATTTGTTGCACAGCAGTTCTCTCTGACTTTTGATGGGTTTAGGGCCAAGATAGGTGACATTCAACTTGAAATCAGTGAAGAGTTTATTAGCTCTACCACGGGGTTAACAGCCATAGGCCAGCGATGGTTTAAAAACTTGAAAGTTGAGGAGGTGCCATGGCCACTACTGTTCATCTCGTGGAAGGTCACATCCTGTGATAGAGGTATGCCCATTTCCATGCTTAAACCAAGGTGGCATGATCTTTTGATGGTGGTTAAAAAATTCGTGACCTGTGAGGGTCGGTATGGACTGGTTTTTCTTTATCACCTTCGACTATTAATGAATTTTATGGGTTATCCATTGAATATGCCATTTTATTTCCAGCATAGTCTTTATAAAATGGCTAAGAGGTTTAAATGAGAGAAGACCGACAGTATCTTGTTCCACCATGGCCTAATCAAATTCATTGTTGTTCACCACTTAAATCTTCAAGATGATAGTTGGCAAGCTTTTATCTCTCGAAATGGTTTTTCTGATATAGAGCCTATCCAAATTAACAATCCTGTGGTCAGTGAAACTAAGGTCAGGCCACCCATGCCTTTCCATGTCCTACTACCCTCTCCTAAACCCTCGGTCGACCCTGATATCGACCTACCCGACGTCTTAGAAGATAAGGTTGAGGCTATAAAAAAGCCTGTGAGTAAAAAGGTTAAAGGTAACCCTACTATCGACGGAAAAAGTAAAAAGAATGCTCGACTCATATCGAGACTCGCTAGGAATAAACCTAAACCTAGTGGTGAGCAAGAGCCCATAGTCATCAATGAAGACTCAGAATATGACATCGAATGCTTCCTGGCTAGTGAGTACCCTTACTCCAAAGGTCTCTTCTCTGAGCCACCCTATGACTTCATTTCTAATTTACCCTTTTGCCTAATGAACAATCCTAGTTACCTAGGGATAAAGCTACCTAATGAAACCTTCGACGGTTTAACCAAACCCTCACCTACATTCTCGAAGCCCAGATAGTCGTCATGTGACCAATGTAATGTGTGATTGGAATACTACTATACCGACATTCCCTTTTTACAATTGAAAATCAAATCATTAGAAAACAAAGTCGCATTATTGACAAGTGAAAGGGACAAGAAGCAGAAAACCACTGGCTCCATCGTATTTAGGAATGTCAAATAGGCTACAACCTTCATCAATTCCAAACTATTATGACTAAGATGTCTGCTCATCATCCAGGTATGAATTTCGATATCAATTTCATTTTGTGAATTGTTAGGATTAATATAATGATTTGAGTTTGGTTTTCTAATAGCTCTGTCCATCATTCGAAATGACTCTATCATAGTTTGATTATCAAAATGGTTATGTATGGATCCTGTATAGTAGGTTCAATTTGCCAAAATTAGTTGTACATATGATTTGGTTGTATGATTTGTCGTGCCCAGTTTAGTACAAGCAATTCATTGACTTTGATTCGGTTTGGCTTGTTTGTGAATTAATTTCTATTAATAGTCGATTTGATATGATTTAATTAGTTTTCATTCGTTCCTAATGAACTCAAAATGATTCTTTTGATTGTGATTACTCAAAATGACTCTGTTCTGCATTAAATTGGTATTCTCGATTGGATGTTAAAGATCTACTTGCTATAATCATGGACTTGTGATTCATAATGATTGTAACGAACACAAAATGTCTCGATTCATTTTGGTTTGATTAATGCATGTCTTGAATTAGCATGATTTCCTGTTCTGAGTTAGATTGATATCTAAAGTAGATGTGGTGTTGCTCTTTTGGTTTTGATTCCATATATGTTGAAGTCAGATGAGAAAGTTCGGTTAATAGTTTGTTTTGAAATCAATTCAAGAAGTGATTTCGTTGAATGTGAATCGATTTTGTCTTCCCCAATTGGCAATAACAAAAGATGGACGATTCCCACAGATCCTGTTGTCAACCGATTAATTTCATTATGATTTCACACCAGCTTTGATTTGATTCGCTAATGGCATGGATCGTTTGTTTTGTTAATATAGTTATATCAATTTGAAAATGATCTTGTTGTTTTTGTATGGATTCGATCGTGTTCCCTGTTAACAGATGAGGCAACATTAATAATTGCCTATGATTTGTTTAATTGTATCGATTGCAATTTGATATGAAAATGATTTAATTACTATTCGATACGTTTTTGTATACCCGAATTGGGGATAATGAATTGAAACAGAGTGTATACATCTCTGTTATAATTTGATTGAATATGATTTGGTTTGTTTAAGTTGCATACAAGTGTCAAATTGAATGATGTTTTTGGAAATCAAATATTTTTATAGTTTGGATTTGTTTTTTAAAAGACTCAAATTGATTTTTAATATGATTTTGTGTTTGATTTAGACCAGCTACAGAATCGTGAGATTCTGTAGCTAGTCTTTAGGATTAGATTTTTATCATTTTCATTAGCAAAATATCCTCTTAACTTGTCCTTTTTTGACCTCTTTTAGTTACATTCGAATTGCATTGGACATGCTATGGCAGTTTGGGAGATATTGGTATGATATAGTTTTATTTTTAAGTTGTTAGTTTGAGTGAGAGATAGGAACTTGGGATATTTTCCCAGATTTGTGTAAACAATTTTGATAACTTCCACATGGATGTTTTACCTTGTGGGAGGTCGTTAAATACTGATTATTTTTTGTAATAAGGATCATCCTCACTTGTGGGAGAACCAGGCTATGGATTTCTGATACAAACTGAGATGAAAGTTGATGTTTTGTTACAACTTTCGCTTTCATAATATCAATCTTTTGTTTCAAGTTTATGTATATTATTTTGCAGTTGATTATAGACTACTTTAGCTATCATAATCTATTGCAGGATGATAAGTTTTGATTAATGTGTTATCCTTATCTGATCTCTTACATTATTTTAAAGTACAACAATCATTTTTCTTCAGTTAATGAATCATAGATTTCTCTTCTTCGTTAATTGAATCATCTTGTATAGATATTTGCATACTGATTTATCTAACTATGAAGATTTATAAATCATAAGATTGTTGTAAATTTTATGTCTTGTTTGTTCTGTAATTATATTTGAAGAGCACAATAGCTTCTAGTTTACGAGAGGCTCGTGGATAATTCGATGTGGGTTTCCTCCCTCCGATCAGCTAAGACAATCATTACCTTCAGGACAAACCTGGAGCATTTCTCCAGGTCAGTTTGTTATTTATTTAATAGTTAATTTGTTAGTATAATATAAGTAGTTTAGTTAGGTATATGTTTAGTTTAGATTTGTAGTTTGAGTTAGTATTTTAGTTGTTTAGTTTAGTTAGTTTTTGTTTTATTTATTTTCATAAAATTATAAAATAAAATAAAAATAGCTCACTGTCTTAGGACATAATACTAATGAGTTTTTCAAGTTTTCATTCAAATCTGTAAATTGTAAATTTTGTACATTTGTGAATAAGATTTATTTTAGTTATTAGTTAGATATTTAATTTCTCAGAGTTAGCATAGTATTAGATAGTAGATTGTATATATAATAGTTAGATTTGTTTAGTTTTTTTTAATAGTTATTTTTAGTTAGATTATTTTATTAGTTTGTTTTAATAGTTATTTTTAATTAGATTAGTTAATTTAAAGTAGTTTTCTTTTGTTTTTGTAGGACTTAGATAAGCTAACGGAGCCGCTAAACCCGTCAGGGTGGTTCATCCCAAATGGATTGGGTTATTTAGACAACCCCGAACCAGTTCCACTCTCCCAGTTTACGAACGGTCAATTTCGCTCGTCAACAGGCACTTGGTGAAACAATTGGGGAACCTTCTTTAGTTCAAAAAATCTTGAGATCTCTCCCAGATAGGTTCAACCCGAAGGTCTCTACTATAGAAGAACTTAATGATCTAAAATCCTTGCAGTTTGATCAAATTCTAGAAACACTGACTGCATATGAAATGAGAATAGTTAAAGATAAACCCACCTCTAGAGAAGCATCAATTAAAGCAGACAAGAATGAGGATTCTGAGCCCGATGAAATTGAAGCAAAATTTATGAAGAGACTGAAGAAGGGATTAGGCAAATACAAAGGTAAACTACCTTTCAAATTCCTTAACTATGGAAGGATAGGTCATTTTGCAAATAAATGTCCACACAAGAAACATGATCCGAACTATGAAGGTGAAGAGAAGCAAAAATCCAAAAGATTTGATAAAAAGAAAAGTTTATGTGTAAACAATGATGACTCCTCAGAAGACATTGATAGTGATTCTTCCTATGAATATAAGGTAAATGACTTCATGCTTATGGACAAAGAGAATTGTGATAATAAAAGCACAGGCAGTGATGAGAATGATGAAGAAGTTGTGGTTGACATGGAAGGAGAACTGATCAATGCATTGGAAGAGATTGACAGACTAAGAATCAAGAACAGAAAGCAAAGACAATTGTTGATATAGTTCGAGAAAGACAGTCAAGAACCTGGTGAAGACCTTGTCCTACTAAAAGTAGAATTGGAAGAGGCAAAGAAAATTGAAGAGATTCTGAAACACCAACTATCAGAAAAGAAGAGAAGATGTGAATCATTAGAACAAGACGTAGTGAAAACAAGGAAAGAAATGGAGAAATTTCAAGCCTTGTATAATCAGACTCTATCAAGTATCAAAGCCTCAGAAGGATTAGCCACCATTCTGAATTAGAAAAAGAATCCAAAGCTAAAAAATGGTTTGGGTTATGAAGAGGGATCAAGAAGTGGGAAGCTAGGAAATGAAGAACCCATCAAGTTTGTTGAAAGTACAACCAATGACAATAACAAACCTGTAGAAACAAAGGAAGACAATCAACCGCCCAGGATGAGTAAAGAAAAAGGTGCCAAGATTGAATTTGTAGAATGAAGAAATAATGCTCTCTCTACTGAAAGACGTGATCAGCAAGAAATAAATCGATTTGCTCAAAGAAGGAAACCATTTTACAGGTACAAAGAATTTTTCTATGGCTATTGTTTCTACTGTTCTAACTTTGGTCACAAGGCTGTAAATTGTTCCTTAAGATGTAGACATGAGAAATTAAGATTTCAAAGGAATAAATACTTCCCACAACAAAGAATGATACAGTCAAGTAATAATCCTTCACGGACTGCAAATTGCCAAATTAAGTCTGGACACATACAACTAAGGAGGCCAAGAAATAATCAACAGTCAATAAGTAGGCAACACTGCAACAATAATTTTGACTTATTGAATAATGAGGTTGAATTCTACACCTGTCATAACTTTGGACATAAATCTATTGAGTGTCAGTTAAGGAACCATGAACTAGATTCAAAATCCCCTGCTGAAAATGTTAAGTTTTGGAAGAAGAAGGAAAGTAACAAGTGTGGATTAGTATTGTCTGCTCAAAGAATAATGAACCCTTGGTATATAGATAGTGGATGCTCCAAACACATGATGGGAGACAAAGGCAAATTTCTACCTCTAAGTGAAAGAAAATCAAGAAGTGTAACCTTTGGAAATGATGCTCCAGGGAAAATAAAAGGCAAAGGGATGGTGGGCTTAAGTAATGGAAAAGGAAAAGCCCAAGATGTTCTACTTGTGGATGGGCTGAAACATAACCTACTCAGTGTAAGTCAAATTTGTGACAGAGGATGCGAGGTGTTGCTCACGTCCAAGGACTGCAAAATAAAGTCTGTAAACTTAGGACAAGTGGTGGCCAAAGGCATAAGGACAAAAAATAATGTATATGTGCTGAAAGAAAATAGAGAAGAATGTCATCTAAGGAAACATGATGAAAGCTAGTTATGGCATAGGAGACTTGGACATCTAAAATTTGACCACTTAATCAAAATCAAAAACATCGAGGCAGTAAAAGATCTTCCGAGAATATCAAAGTCCCAAGATTTAGTGTGTAAACCCTGTCAAGTAGGGAAGCAAAACAGGATACAGTTTAAGTCCAAGAGCTTTACTTCAACAAAGAAACCACTCCAACTAGTTCATATGGATTTATGTGGACCATCAAGATAGGAAGGAACAGGGAAAGAAAACTACTTCATGTTGATTATCGATGATTACTCCAGACTTACTTGGGTTGCCTTTCTCAAAGAAAAAGATGAAGAATTTGAGAAGTTTAAGATATTTAAGGCTTTCACTGAGACTCAAATAGGGAAGAGGTTAAAGGCAGTAAGATCAGACTGGGGAGGAGAGTTTATGTCAAGAGACTTAAAGGAATTTTGTGATGAGCATGGGATCAAGAGAGAATACACAATCCCAAGAACTCCACAACAAAATGGAGTAGTTGAGAGGAAAATCAGAACAGTGTAGGAAATGGCCAGGTCAATGATGAATGAGAAGAACATTGGTCAAACCTACTGGGTAGAAGCAATACACACAACATTCCATGTTCTTAACAAATCCCACCTCAGACCACAAAGTGACAAGACACCTTATGAATTATGGTTTGGAAGACCTCCCTCAATCAAACACTTCAGAGTCTTTGGGAGTAAATGCTACATAAAGAATAATGATGAGAACCTCATCAAATATGATGACAGGGTGGATGGAGGTATTTTCTTAGGGTATGCTACAAACAGTAGAGGATACAGATGCTATAATAAGAGGCTGCATAAAATGGTTGACTGTATTGATGTAAAAATTGATGAAGGAATCCCAACAAGAGAGGTGTATAGTAATGAGTCTTCTACAGAAGACACAACTAAAGCTGAAGATGAACAAGTCCAAGAATCATAAAATGAAGACTCTGAATTAGATGAAGACTCAGACACTCAGACAGACTTAAATCAATAGTCAACTACAAATTCCTCCTCCATAATCATTCACAAGAATCATCCCGCAAGTCAGATAATTGGAGAAAAATACAATGGTGTACAAACCAGGAGAAAGCTAATCAAAACCACTGAACAATCTCATATAGCTCTCATATCCATGCTGGAACCCAAGAATTTTAATGAAGCCAACAAAGATGATCACTGGGTTAAAGCAATGAATGAAGAACTTGATCAGATTGAGAAAAACAATACATGGGAGATGGTTCAAAGACCTGAAGGTAAAACCGTCATTGGCACCAAATGGATCTTTAAGAATAATTTGAATGAGAAAGGACAAGTTATCAAGAACAAAGCGAGGTTAGTCTATAAAGTCTATGCTCAGATAGAAGGACTGGATTTTGATGAAACATTTGCACCCGTAACAAGATTAGAAGCTATCAGAATGTTTCTTGCCTATGCCTGTCATAAAAGGATAATGATATGACAGACTAATCTCAAATCTTGGTATCACAGACTGGATACATATCTCAAAGACAAAGGGTTCAAGAGAGGAACACCTGATAGAAATCTGTATATTAAGACAAAGGATAATGATTTTCTCATCGTATAGGTCTATGTAGATGACATCATATTTGGATGTAATAAGGATTCACTGGTACAATGGTTTGATTCTACCATGGAGTCTGAATTTGAAATGTCTATGATAGGAGAACTGCCATTTTTCCTTGGTTTTCAAATTACTCAGAGGCCTGAATGGATGTTCATTTCTCAAGAAAAATATCTAAGAGAAATGTTGAAAAGGTTTCAAATGGAAGATTCTAAACCTATGGGTACACCTATGGTAACTGGATGTAAACTAAGCAAGGATGATGATTCACCTGATGTTGATCAAAGCTCATATCGATCAATGATAGGAATCCTGTTGTACATCACAACATCTCGCCCAGACATAATGCATGCTGTAGGAATGGTAGGAAGATATCTGGATGCACCTAAACAGAGTCATTTGCAAGTTGTCAAAAGGATATTCATGTATTTAAAAGAAACAATGACTTATGGTCTGTGGTATCCCAGAAATCAAAGTCTTCAGTTGACTACTTATTCAGATGCAGATTGGGAAAGATGTGTTGATGATAGAAAAAACACCAGTGGAGGAGAATTCTTCTTGGGTGACTCCCTAGTAGCTTGGCTTAGTAAAAAACAAGCTTCCATTTCTTTATCAACCATAGAGGCAGAGTACATTGCTTCTACTACCTGTTGCACTCAGGTATGATGGATGATTTAGACACTTGTAGACTTAGAGGTAAAATATACTACACCGATCCCAATTCATTGTGATAACACTAGTTCCATCAGTGTGTCTAAAAATCCTATCTTCCACTCCAAGACAAACATATTCCCATAAAATATCATTTTCTGAGAGAGCAGGTCACCAATCGGATTGTTCATGTTCATTACATTCCCACTACAGAAAAAATTGCAGACATCTTTACTAAGCCCCTAGCCAAGACACCGTTTGAATATCTCAGACATAAGCTGGGTGTCATTTCGTTTCACATCTAAAAGAGTCCATCTTGTTAGGGGGAGTTTTGTATTGTTTGAATATCTAATGCCTCTTGAAATTACTGCAATAGCTCAAGGGGAGCATGTCTCTTATTTGGCATTGATGTCAAAGGGGGAGAAAAGAATTTGGGTGCCTTAGTTGCCATCAATGCCAAAGGGGCAGATTGTTGGTAAATGTTTAACAGGTAGTGTATTCTTTTCATTGATGGCAAGTACAACAGTGAAGATGGCATGAGTATAGTAAGAATGTAACAGATGGGCATCATAAGTAGTTTGGGAAGACACTGCAAAGAAAGATCGATAAGATCAGAAGAGATACTGTAGAGGATGGTTGGCATGATTTATAGGCAGTATGTGCTTTTCATTGATGGCAGGATCAGAGTGTGCATCGATGGAAAAAAAGGAAGAAGGTAAGCTCAAGAGGAATTAGCGCACAGTCGAATGCAGTGCATAGGTGTGCACCAGGGATGAGATTAACTCATGGAAAAATCTCAAGGGAGATAGCATACTTAGGATCACAAGTGGATCAAAGGTCGAGGCATTTGACACTTATAAATTATTCCAAGCAAGAAGGATGCGTAAGCTTGGAGGAGAAGCGTCGGTGATCGTTGGATCCCATCCTGAATTCTCGATGACCGTCAGATCTCAATGTAGACAAGAGGAGCAGGTAGATATGGAGGATAGATCTCAGGCATTAGATCTGAGTGCAGGGTCCGACCACTGTTGGATCAAGGAGAACCTGGACATTCTTTAAAGTGAAAGGAGTAGAGGGCTCACAAAATCCTGAAAGAAGGAGGATTGTCCATCTTCAGACAGGACACGTGGACACAGATCAACATTTCACTAACTAGAGAGTCAAAGGAGCGGGGTTCCCTAACCTATCAAAATTGCGATATGTGAAATCGTGAATTAAACACAGTCGTCAGATAAATATGTGATCTACATCATTGATGAAACTCCATTTCAGAGTTTCGCGGATCGAGAGTTAGAGATGTCAAGTAATATCAATCACAAGAATCCTGAAATTGCGATATGCGAAATCGCGACGTAATCTGAGCTGTCAGATCAAGGTTTGATCTGGACCATTGACCTCAGTCCATTTTGGAGTTTTGCGGATCGATATTTTAAGATATCAAAGTATAATAACCAGAGGAATCCCGAAATCGTGATATGTGATATTACGATTTAATCACAACCATCAGATCAAGATGTGACCTGGACCGTCGATCCAACTCACGTCAGCAAACCATGTCAGCTATGAACACATGGCACAACCAGGTAATGACAAGTGTCAGACTGATTCAACATTTCAATCACATGTAAGTCATGAATCAGGGTGACACATGGCAGGTATTCGACACGTGTGACATCAGTAGGTTTACACCACTTCAGAGTTTTGGAAATCGGGAGATAGAGATGTCATGAAACTCTCAACATCAAGAGTCCTGAGATGTCAAATTGTGAAACACCGGAATCCCATCAACCGTCCATCTCTGGTGGTTATGTGGACCATTGATCTGAATCCCTTTTAGAGTTTTACAGATCAGGAGTTGGAAGCATCAAGAAAATTCACCACAAGAATGTCGAAATCGCGATATGTGAAATCACGAAATGATCTGAGTCATCAGATCAAGTGTTGATTGGGATCATTGATCCCACACCTTTTCGGGGAATCAAGGATTGTGACTTAGTGAGTCGATATGCCTCATCTCCAGACTCATGAAATGGGAAATTGTGAAAGTGCCTTATGCATAAGGCTGTGGTCACTGCCCTTGGTCACATCAGCGAGAGATGGAGGAAAAAGCTACAACAACCAAGCTCTATTTCAAGGATCGCAACTGCGAATGTTGAGATGCATGGTCACACAAATGTCGAATTGTTGAATGCCAAAATGCCAAAATGAATGCAAAATCCAATGGAATCAATTGAACGGTGCAAGTGAATTTGAACAAGATCGGAGGGCTATTGTATCATGTCGCAGTATAACTACTAGAAATCATTGATGGTCTCTACTAGAGAATTCGAAGAGACCTCTGTTTGATCACCAGAGAAGATGAAGAGTCTCTAAGATTCATCCAGTGAAGAAAGACAATTTTTAGGGGGATTGACAGATGGATGAACATTGAAGTCTGTAACTAAAAAAAAAGGAATAAGAACGACTGTGCCAGAGAAGATGAGGAGTACCAACTGCTAGAGAGGCTGAAAATTCTTAGCAAAACACCAAGTGTTGCTGAACACGTGGCATGAACCACCAGAGAAGCTGGAGAGTTGTGATGATCAGAAAAATTACACGAGATGTGTAGAATATTGGGCACGGTGTGAGCATGTAGTGGCATGGAAAATATTGCATGCACAAGGAGCACGGGTACTATAAGAATGATGAACAAAGAAGAGATGGTTGTTGTTGTCGTGGGGGAGGATTCAAGTGTGAGCAAGGAGGTAGAGCATAGGAGTAGAGATTCATGGTAGAGGAAGGTTGCATAAAAGGGATATGGTGTAGAGAGTATAAAAGGAAGAAGAATAGAAAGTGCAAGGGGTGTGCAGAAGACATTGATGCAGACAGGGCAGAGTAGCATAATAGAACAACAACAGGGTTGGTAAGCCATTGAATTATTTTATATCACTGTAATAAGTTTCAGTAACAAAGAATTTATTATTCAGGGTGTTTGGGAGGTGCTATGGAGGATTGGTGTCCTCAAAGTTTCAAGTGGGTGCTTGAACACAGGGAGTTGGTGCTAGAGAAACCAGGGGGTTGGTGCTTCCTTCTAGTGGGTGATAGAGAAAATAGAGAGTCGATTCTCTTATCAAGTTGCAACTTTCAAAACCAGAGGTTGCAGCCTCACAATGAGTTGGTTCTCATATGTATGATAATGTAAAGAATGTAGATAATACTTATCATATAAAGAAAAAGAGGTTTTTACCCTGTATGGGTTTCCTCGGGAACTATATGTCTCTGTCTTTCTCATATATGTGACTGATGTCGAATGTTCCTTTGTTTATTTCTCTACATTATTGTGATCATCATTGAGTTCCTTGTAAATATTTCAAAAGAAGCATAATTATTTAAGCACGGTAACAACTGATTCACCCGCCCTCTCAGTTTTCTAACACACCCTTATTACCTCTTTGATCATTTGACTCCATGCCCAATGGAATACTTTTCGGTCCAACCCATCAACTGTAAAAACTTCAAAAATTTCTTTTATCCAAAAATCTACCCACTGTTAAGCTTATTGAACATCCTATCATGACATATATTCAATAGATCCCTCTCAGGTTGGAAGGGGTAGCTTCTAATCAAAAGTGGTTCGTGGTTATCTCAGAATTTACTTGCACGCAACCCAAATCAAGTTATGAATTATAAATTATATTTTCATTTAAAATGTGCTAATTATTGGCTCTATTACATCCTAGAACCAACTCTTGTGACAAAATTTTCTAGCGTCATTGCCGGGGATGGAGGAACGAAGCTATATTCCCTAGGATACAACAAAAATTTTAGATCTATTACTTGATGGTGAACAACGGATAGGAATTCAATTAGATGTGATCATTCACCTGGCGAATCCTTGGTTTGAAGACTCTACATGATTCATTGGTGATTCCTTGGTTTGAAGACTCTACATGATTCACTGGCGACTCCATTGGTCTCAAAATGTCGAATTCGTTCGCTGCTCGGATTACTGTAAGGTTTTCTCCTTTGGACTTTACAAATGTTTATGGTTTTCCAAACATTGTTCCAGACATTAATGTTTGGGAATATGTTAAGACCTAATATTGGCTAATTACCCATTAATTGGGGAATATTATATTAGTAATGTTATTTTATTTATGTCGGCTTTAGGCCATTAGTTGTAATTATACCTCCTAGTCTCCTATATATTCCAAGGAGACATTTTCATTTTGAATCATCTTGTACTTGAAAATTTAAGTGGGGTAAGAGGAGGTTTCCCCCTCGAAGAGGCTTATTATCTGAAATCATCTCTTTTTCAAGGCGTTGAGTAACTTTTCTGAGTACTTTCTATGCTATATTGATATTTGGTTCTTAACATATAGTATCAGAGCTCAAGGTCTTTGGGTTTCACTGCTACATCTGAGACACCTTGGGATTTTCTCTATAACTATTTTTCTACAATGTTTTTGAAGGAATGGATTGTAGGATATTTAGTAGATTGATCAAGGTACGTTGGGTTAAAAATTCATCTCCTAAGGCCTTATACTTTCAGATATACAACTTGTACAAGATAGGGTTCTAGAATCATCTTGAACTGAGTCATTGTGAAATTTTAGCTATAAAAAAGTTTCTGTAATGTTTTATACCCTGAAATCCATAGGATATTTACAGAAATTAGTAAGGTATCTAGGGTAAAATTTTAGCTTCTGGGTCATCTTAAATTTGTAGATACACCCTGTGTAAGATAGGGTATTTGACTAGTCCTATTGACTAGTCTCAAGAAGGTGTTCCAAGTAAAACAATCATAACTTCTTCCTAGAGTATTCAAATTGCATGGGATTGGTTTTGTTGGATTGTGGACAGTCTATAGTATTTCTGGTGTGATTTTCAAATTTTTATATCAATTAGTTTGTTCAGGGCACACTATACAAGTGAGATCACCTGGAAAGGCTAAAAATCGAAAAGTTGTGGGGAAGTTACCATAAATTCCAGTTGGCACATCCAATTTTGATTAGACCTGTGGCATTGCAGAGAAGAAATATCAGAGAAACACATAAAATAAATTTTCATACCGAGAAGGGATGAAACTTGGGAGATACAACAGAGGAAATATTGTCTAGCATAACCACCTCAAAATCAAGGTTCAAAAGTGATACTTGGCCAACATGCCACCCAAAAAGGGAACTTCTACACCAAATAAGCCTCCAGAAAATTCTACTTGGACTCTTGATGAAGGTGAATAAATGTGTAGGGACATAAATGAACTACAAAATAAGATGGATTCAATGGAAGCTAAGTTGGATACTAAGATGGATTCAATGGAAGCTAAGTTGGATACTAAGATGGATGGATTAAAAGGGGAGATCATGGAAGTATTGAGAAATTTCGTAATAGAGAAGACACCCAAAACTGAAAATGCATCCCATGAAATTCATGATGAGGACACAAGGAAGGTGAATCAAGAATGGAGAAACTCCAACTTTGGTTTGAAGACCAACCACGTTCCCAAGATTGATATGAGGAAGTGTGATGGAAAGGACCCAATCACATGGATACTTTAGATGGAGCAATTCTTTGATCTCCATAATGTGCCACATACACAAAAGGTACAGATTGCTTCTTTATATTTAGAACCTAATCAATTTGTTTGGTATCGATGACTTTGTTCTCGCAAATCACTCGTCACTTGGACAATTTTCATGGAAGAAATGATAGCACACTATGAGGATACAAGGAGCAATACCTTCTTTAGCC
>ML777148.1:1494632-1523916 GCA_009831015.1 Picea engelmannii
CTTTAATTGTGACAACAAGTACAGTAAGGGACATAAGCGTGGTGAGAAGAAATTATTCTACATAGATTGTGAAGAGGAAGAAGAACAAGAACAAGAACCATCTCAAGATGAAAACGTAGAAGCAATTTCATCTGAAGATTTGAATCCCACGATATCGTGTAATGCATTGGCTAGAATTAGCACTCCTCAAACCCTAAAGATCGAAGGATACATAAAAAATAAAAAGGTAATAGTCCTAATTGATTCTAGAAGTACTCATAATTTCATTCACCATAAAGTAGCCAAAGATCTCAATTTCTTTGTATATCCAGCGCCAGAGTTTCAAGTAATGATTGTAGATGGAGGAACTATCAATTGCTCAGGAAAATGCAATAAGATCAATCTTACTATGGGAGAATATGTAATGAATAGTCCAATGATTGCTATACCCATGGGTGGTGCAGATGTTGTACTAGGAATCCAATGGTTACAATCATTAGGAACAATGGCTTTTAATTTTCATGAACTTTTCATGAAATTTTCATTGGACGGAAAATAAATTGAGTTAAGAGATATCATAGGGAAACCCAGCAAGGTGATAAGCTCTAACGACATGAAAAAATTATTTAAAAAGGGGCATCAAGGGGTTGTTGCACAACTATGATTACTAGATGTTCAAACATCTAAGCCATCTATTCCTCAATATCTCTAAAAGATCATTGGTAAGCATTCCAAAGTATTTGAAGATATTCCCAAAGGTCTTCCACCCACTCGAAATCATGATCATGAAAATCACCTAATTCCTGGGAGTGTTCCTCCTAACATCAGGCCATACAGATACCCTTACGCCCAAAAGAGTGAAACTAAGCACATGGTTGAAGAATTGTTAGAGGTTGGCATTATTAGACCTAGCCAAAGTTCTTACTCTGCACCAGTGGTAATGGTATTCAAGAAAGATATCTCATGGCGTATGTGTCTAGATTATAGAGAGCTCAATAATATCACTATTAAAGATAAGTTTCCCATTCCCGTCATTGATGAATTGTTAGATGAACTACATGGAGCAATCTATTTCACAAAATTGTATCTCCGTTCAGGGTATCATTAGATCAAAATGAAGGAGGAAGATATCCCAAAAACAACATTCCGAACTCATGAAGGCCATTATGACTTTTTGGTCATTCCTTTTGGCATTACAAATGCACCTTCCACATTCCAAGGGTTGATGAATTCCATTTTCAAGCCCTTCCTTTGAAAATTTGTGTTAGTATTTTTTGATGATATACTAATCTATAACAAGTATTGGGAGGATCATGTGTGACATGTTGACAAGGTGCTACAACTACTAAAGGAGAAACAACTATATGCCAAACCATCCAAATGTTTCTTTGGAGTAAAGAAGGTAGATTATTTGGGTCATATTGTATCTCATGAAGGTGTCAAGGTTGATCCTAACAATATTAAGGCCATGATTGACTGGCCAATTCCCAAAACATTAAAGAATCTTAGAGGACTTTTGGGTTTGACAGGTTACTACCGCAAGCTTGTTTGGAACTATGAAAGAATAGCAACACCTTTAACAACACTAACTAAGAAGGATGCATTTTCATGGACTCCAGAGGCAGCTAAATCTTTTGAACAACTTAAAGGGGTGATGTGTAAAGATCCTGTCCTGACCACTCTAGACTTCACAAAAACCTTTATTGTGGAAGGTGATGCCTCGGGAAATGGAATTGATGTTGTCCGAATGCAAGAAGGAAGGCCCCTGGATTTTGAAAGTTGACCACTCAAGGGAAAGGACTTACACAAACCCATTTATGAGAAAGAAATGATGGAAATACTACATGCATTGACGAAATGGCATCCTTACCTAATAGGTAGTCACTTCAAGGTTAAAACAGATCATGATAGTCTTAAATACTTCTTGGAGCAAAGACTATCTTCAGAAGAACAACAAAAGTGGGTAACCAAGATATTAGGTTATGATTTTGAAATCATCTATAAAAGGGAGAAGTAAAATGTTGTGGAAAATGAACTCTCAAGAAAGGATGAAGATGTTGAGGCCTTTCTTTGTGTTATCTCGATCATCCAACCCATTTGGATAATAGAAGAAAGGGATGAATGGAAGAATGATGAAAAAGTGTGGACTCTCATTCAAAGGTTGCAGTAGGATTCCAGTGCATCAGATACATTTACATGGAAAAATGATTCACTATGGTATAAATATCTCTTATATTTATGTAAGAACTCCCAACTCAAACAAAAGGTACTATTGGAATTGCACACCTCTCCAGTAGGAGGGCACTTGGGATTTTTGAAAACCTACCATAGAGTCAAGAAGGATTTTTTTTCTAATGGCCTTAAAACTAATGTTCAAAGGTTTGTGGAAGAATGTTTGGTTTGCCAACAAAATAAGGTAGAAACAATTAAGACCCCAAGTCTTTTACAACCATTATCCATCCAGAGTTAGCGTTGGGAGGAGGTTTCCATGGATTTCGTCACAGGGTTACGAAAGTTTGAAGGAAAGAGTGTCATCATGGTGATTTCCAATAGACTGACCAAGTATGCACACTTTTGTGCACTCTCTCATCCCTTCAAAGCTAGTACAGTTTCCACCGCATTCATGGAGACAATTCAAAAGCTACATGGTAACCCAAAGATTATTGTAAGTGACAGAGATCCCATCTTGACTGGACATTTTTGGACATAATTATTTTCTTGTTTGGGTACTCAATTGGCTCATAGCTCATCCTGTCATCCTCAATCTGATGGACAAACCGAGATAGTGAACAAATGTTTGGAAGGATACCTTCATTGCTTTGTCTCTGATAAACAAACACAATGGTTCAAATGGTTACCCTTGGTAGAATGGTGGTATAACACTTCCTTTCATACTGCAACAAAAATGACACCATTTATGGAATTATGGATACCACCCTCCTTCCATCACTTCTTCTCTAAAATAAAAATCTAAGGTTCAACCAGTAGAAGATCACATCAAGAATCAACAACAAATTCTCCAAATCTTAAAGGACAACCTGACAATGGCACAGAATCACATGAGAAAACAAGCAGATCAACATCGTAGTGAAAGAAGTTTTGAAGTAGGGGATTGGGTATTTTTAAGACTACAACCATACAAATAGATGTCCCTCAAGCAAGCCAAGAAGGATAGTAAATTATCACCAAAGTACTATGGCCCTTATAAGGTGTTGCAAAATATTGGTACTATGGCATACAAATTGGAGTTGCCTGCATCTTGACGAATACACCCAGTTTTCCATGTTTCATGATTAAAGAAGGTTATAGGCGACAAGATCCCAGTTCAAACTATATTGCCAGAACTTGATGAGGTAGGAAAAATCATATTGGAGCCTGAAGCCATCACTGACACAAGAATTCTCTAGCTGAGGAATAGATCCATTTCAGAGTATCTCATTAAATGGAGGAAACTATCGACTGAAGATTCCACTTAGGAAGATGAGTCTCTTATACATAAGCATCCAAAGTTACTCAAGCGTTGTAGACAACACTTTTCTCAAGGGGAGGGGCATGTTAATCCCTAATATTGGCTCATTACCCCTTTATTGGGGCATATTATATTAGTAATGTTATTTTATTTATGTTGACTTTAGGCCATTAGTTGTAATTATACCTCCTAGTCTCCTATATATACGAAGGAGATATTTTCATTTTGAATCATCTTATACTTGAACATTTAAGTGGGGTAAAAGGAGCTTTCCCCCTCTAAGAGGCTTATTATCTGAAATTATCTCTTTTTCAAGGCTTTGATTACTTTTTTTGAGGATTTTCTATGCTATATTGATATTTGGTTCTTAATAGAATATGCCCTTCCTAAATTTGGAGAATATGCGGATGACAATCCTGCTCAACACTTGTTTGAATTCCACAAGCTCATGGATGAATTAAATATACATCATGAAGATATCCTCATGAAACTGTTTATGTTTTCATTAGAAAGAGATGCTAGACTCTGGTATAAATCTTTACTTCATTCCAGTATTCCTTCATTGAAATATTTTCACATACTTTTTCTTCAACATTGTAAAAGAATCTATTCAACTGAAATACTTTTGAAGATTGTTGTAATATAAAATACATAAGACAAATAGATCAAACACATCTTCTTGAAGAGGAGGAAGGAATATCAAAAATTTCTCAAGTCGATGAAGATAATCAATATGAAGAAGAGTTGGCTGATAAAAAAGTAGGATATGATAGCTCTTCTGATCACATTCAAGAAGAAGGTATTCAAAATCATGGTCAACACATAGAAGAGAAAGAAAACAATAGTTGCTTGATCCAAAAATTGCATAGACCACCTCCTCCTTTAACATAAGAAGAGATAGATATGCTCCTGAACAATCATGTTGCAACCCCTTCTTACACAGATCTACAACATCCACATAGCCTTGAATATCTTGTAGACTCTGTTTTGTTTCATGAAAAAGACTCTGTTTTGTTTCATGAAAAAGAGGTGGTTGTCATGTTTAACCATCCTGAAGAATGTTTGGTGTTCGAGAATGATTTAGATTTTGATGTAAAGGTTGTTGATGATGAAGAAGACAATGATATTTTTCAAAATCTGTTTCAAGATCATATTGCCGAATTTTCAATGCAGAAACCTTCAGGATTTTATTCTGATTTTCCAGTATTCGATAAATATAGTGATGATGAAGAGGATTTTAAAGATTTGTTGTCTAATGAAATTTCATCAAATCCTATTTATCCACTAAGAGATGATCAAAAAAGTATGAATGCTATGATTGAAAATAGATATGAATCTGTTGTTCAAGAGTCCAATCAAGATCCTTTTAACTTTGATACATCCTCTAAAGATATCATTGTTGGAGAGGGTGATCAGAAATTTTTTCATGATGCATATTTTTAGACTCAGTTTTCATTTGATCATTATCAAGACAGTAATGTAGGAAATGAAGAACATATCTCTTCTTCTCTCTTAAAAATTTGCAGTTGTAATAGGCCATCATATCATAGTGATGAATTTAGATTACAGGGATATGATGAAAGAGAGTAGACAAGTTCAGATCAGTAGTTAATCATGCATGTTTCCCCAGAAAATATTGAGAAATCCACATTTAACATTTAGTTCAGTAAAGGAAACAAGCAACAACATTTTAGTCTATTGGAACAACAACAAAATGAGGTATTTCTATGTGACTTTTATGATCTAGTAGCAGTTTATATGGAGTCAAAATGGGGGACTGAATTTCTTATTTCTGACTTCTTGAAGTCTGAATTTCAAAACTGTAAGTACCTACTCCCAGGGCAAGTTTTGAAATTTGCAGTTGCTCCTGTCATCCTTTTTCTCAAAGATGGATGTATAATTAAGTTTGTTAGTTAGATACTCGCTTGGTAGATTTGGAATTTTTCTTATACTTGAACAAAACAGTGATATCGGTTATAGTAGGTGATGTATATAAATAAGCTTGACTTTGAGAACTAGATTACAACAATGGTTTTCATTATTTTTTCGGTTTGGTTTTGAATCCAGTATGGTTTTGTTTTAAAGAATTATGACTCCATAGCCTAATGAATGCATAAGCGGTTTTTTGTTTCGGAAAGGTGCAAGTAAAGAGACGGAGTTCAAATTTTGGTAAGGATGATTTCAGGTGACCCAATGGATGAAGGCATGTGATTGACTATTCTTGGCTCTTTGTAGGAAATCACCATCCCTAAATGGAGCCTTTGTTGTAAAAAATATTGAAATTTTGGATTTCGGTCCTTTAGGAGAGAAAACTTTATAGTGTTTAACTACCAGAAGTGTATATATGCGAAAACAACCATTTGTCTATCACGTGCATCACTGAATGTTCTCTACCTATCATCTTCAATCAAATAACACTGAAATCAGCCCCAAATGCCATAGAAGTATAACAGTCACAAGCCAACTCACGAAAAATCCAAAGACAGGGTTCACATGAGAATCAAAGAAATGTACCATATGTTTGAGCATTGAGTCACAAGGAGAATGAATGGAAGCATTGGTAGTGGAATGACCGCATACACTGAGGATTAAGCCACATGGAGAAAATGCTCATGAGCTTGGTTTTTTTTTTTCCATCAGAAATTTGGCGGACGTATATATTTTAATAACTATAGCCCTGATCCCCAAATTCACTAAAGTATTAAAGGATAAGTCGGGTCAAATAAAGATTAATGTTAATAAATATCATAGCAATTTCACGATTCAGGAATTCTCACGTCAAGTATTATTGAAGTCTTGACACTTAAATCCACGAAAGGTGAAATATTAATTCCTAATCGTGATTAATTAAGAAATTAAAGAAAATGATTATCGTCTAATTAATCCCATCATGATTTCGCGATTCGAGATTTCTTGCATGTCATAACTCTTGAGGACATGATACCCGAAACCCGAAGGTCCGAAAGAGTGCAATGTAAAATATGAAATATATTTCGTGGATTTTTCCATCAAGGATTTGGCTGACATGGATATTTTAATAACCACTGCTTTATTTCCTCAAATCTTGAAAACCCAAAATCAGGACTCCAGTCATATGAAAAACTGTTTTAGAAAAACGCCATTTTCTTAGTCATGGAGAGCTTGTTTTTTGCGTTTGAATAGTCGATTGACATATTAAGATACTAAGTTTTCCAATGGTGTCTTCATAATTTCATTTTGAGCTTGGTAAGGCAGTCAAACATCCCCCAAAATATGTGGTTTTTTTTCAGAAATGTGGCATTTTTTACTATGCTGAGTCATCATTTTCAAATGAGGATTGTGAGCTCCTAGAGTATCATTTTGAGAAATGGTTAGAGGATTTTGTGCCTAACACATCATAGATAATTATCCTCTCTCAGTTTTCCTACAGGTTTCACATATTGGGAGAATCAAATCCATCTTCGAGCCCTAATTTTCATATTTCATATTTTCCTCTTTTGACACATGTTTGTTAAATGCAAATTTGGGGAAAATGAAAATGGGTATCAAGGAAATGAAAGAGGTTTTTTCCCAGAATAAACAGATCCACAAAATGATATTTCAGTTTATACATAGCTTTCACGATTCGAGAGATACAAAGCCATAACTGCAACCCTAGTTTTCAGTAGTTTGGCCCATTTTCTATGGCAGAAAGTTTCAAGAATTGGTTGTAACTATTGTTATCTTTTAGATTAGAGATGATTTCAACCTCAAAATATATGAGGCATATTTTTAAAAGAAAAAAAATATATAGGAGTAGTACTCCTGGGTTGTAGCTTTCATTTTCAGTTTAATAAAAGTTTGCAGAAGCATGTTTTATCCATATCAGAGATTCTTGTGATGTTGCTTGTGGAGTTTTTCCATTTTCTTAGTTTCAATATCACTCCATACATATTTTCTTCTCAATTTGTAATTGTTTTGTAATAGAATTCATCCTTTGTTAGATGACTTGTTGTAGACTGGTTATAGGTTGTTTCTTGTAGAGATCAAGGTTCATAATTCATCCTTTTCTAGATGCTCTATCCCAACCATCTCTTTGCACTGATTTATGCTTGGAATTCACTCATTTCTAAGTGCTCCTTGCATTTTGATATGTTTTCTCTTTATTCTTCTACCATAATTTTTCTAAATCCTTCCCTCTATAATCAGCTTCTATCTCACCTCTTCTCCATTGATTTTCATTGCCGAAACACTCTTATTACTTTCTTGATCATTTGACTCCATGCCCAATGGACTACTTTCCGATCCAACCCATCAACCCTAAAAACCTCAAAAAATTTTGTTATCCACAGATATGCCCATTGTTAAGCTTATTGAACATCTTATCATGACATATATTTGAGAGATCCCTCTTGGGTTGGAAGGGTTAGCTTCTAATCAAAAGTGGTTCATGGTTATCTTAGAATTTGCTTACACGCAACCCGAATCAAGTTCTGAATGATAAATTATTTTTTTATTTAAAATGTGCTAAGGCTTGGCTCTGTTGCATCCTAGAATCAACTCTTTTGACAATAGGTTGGTTGTCATAGAAAATGTTGTCATAGACACAGACTTAACCTAAGGTCACAAAATCAAAGAGAATACACTACCAAAGTCCCTATAAGACAAGATAAAGAAAACAAATCCCTTGTAATAGGAAAAAACGTAGGTAAGGATCTTCATGATATGGGAGGTGAGGTTGTCAACGAAGATATGAGAAGAAGTTACCCTGACCTCCATGTCACAACCCTTCTTGGTGCAAGAAACCTTCAATTCACGGGATAAATCTCCAAGGGTACTAAAAGTGTGATATGTTTTCTACCCATGGTACCATGGGAAACCCTCCATAGTCACATTTGTATATACCTAGGAAACATTACCAGTGTTACCAACTCACATTCAGCCTCCTGGGGGATACAATCAATAGTTGAGACCGAACGTATTAGAATGATAAGAAAGTTTGAAGATCTTCCATAGGAATGAAAACAAGTGGATCTGTAATACTCCTAAGGACCTCGAATAGGTTCAATATTCACAAAGTATTGAGACCAAATGAACCAATAAAACTTAATAAAAACCCCCAATATACGATCTTTCCACTATAATTGGTTAATCTTTGGAGGGATAATCTTTATTTATTTTTCGCACATGACCTCATGTTTAGCCCATATTCTAGAGGGGGTTACCATATATTCCTATGCAAAAGTTTAATTTTTTCACTCTTTAGTGTTCTACAGTCTTGTTTCAGTGGCCTTGGAGAATTTACTCTCCACCCTGCAACCAAGGAACTAAAATCCTAGACTTGTTGGTTTTCTATAAAAGAAAAAATTGTAATTGATTTTAGAATATGTGCTTGTTCCTTTTATGGTTTTTGTTTCTCAAAAGGGTAAATGGAAGTGAAAATATATGGTGTTATCACTATGAATCCAATAATACTTCAAAATAAAAAATGAATGGAATGCAATCTTTAGTTTTGATGAATCCTATCTACAGAAAGGAGAAAGAGGTTTCAAACAAAGAAACACATGTAACATTGAATGAAAGAAACATGAAATACTCTTTGAATGAAAAAATTATTTTTTATATGAGCCAAATAAATTGTATTATACATGATTCCTCCCCCCCCCACCCCCTCAACCATGAGGGGGGAATTGTTTTTAGAATGCAAGCTCAAAAATACTCCACCCACTAACTAGAATGCAATAATTAATGTTTGTTTTTAAATTCAAAGAGATGATTTCAAATGAAATGTTTTCTACTTCCTTACTTTCAATTTAATATTTCAATGTCAAGGAAAAGGATTACAAAGAAAAAAATCCAAAAAAACAAGCACTCAAGAAAGAACAGAAAAAATCCAAATATCAGAATGATTCTAACACAAGAACACATAGACGGAAAGTAGAGAATAGCACTTCCTGTGGAATCATAAATTGAGTGGAAATAATCAAGGCTTAATTTCAAGTCACAATAATACCAGAAAGATTCAAACACTCAAAGGATAAAAAACTTTCCAAATAAAACCATAAGAAGATAAAAAACAATGCTCAAAGCAACACTTGCAATCACAAATCAATGAGGAAGACTTGAAAATAAATCAAGTGAAACACTTAGAAAGTTTTTAAATGAAGAGAATAGAAGTTAGAGAACCTTTGCGATGAGGATCAAACTATTGGTAAGGTAGGATTTGACCAAAGGATCAAGTTAACCCAAGGGAGTCATGCACATTTCACAATTTGATGTATTTGAAAACTAAAAATAGAAAATAAAATGTGATAATTACTCAACTTCAATAAAGAAAATCCAAAATCAAGGTCTAGGAAATTTATGCAAATATATGATTCAAGAATTTGAGAAAATAGAGGAAAAAAGAGCTCAAAACTGACCCAGGAAAGAGATCAAATTTCTTGTAATAAGTTAGATAGGGCATTGAAAAGAAATCAAGACTCCAAAAATCATTGACATGGAGCATCGATAAGGGTTTTCAATCCTCTGTAAGCCACTATAATGGATTGTTGAAGCTGAGAAGTGGTAAAAAAAGCACAAAATATTTCCTAGATTCAACAAGGATAAGGAAGAGTTCATGCATCAAAATAAAAAAGAATCAAGAGAGAAAGAAGATTCATCATTCTATAAAAAACCAAGGAAATACTACTCAAAGTTTTATCCTCGATGGAGAAGCCAATTTTCTATTATGGTAAAGTTCCCCCCTGCAGACAGGAAAAAAACCCCTTTGGACAAGAACCCTTCTTTGATCTAAATAAAAAAGAAAAAAATCGACACTAACTTTCGTTTATATCTACTTAAACAATCAGAGTAAGAGGAAATAGGTGGATGACATACCTTTTTACGATGATTTTTCTCGTTAATCCAACCTTTGACCTTGTTGACCAAACTCCTAGGCACAAGATAAGACCTGCAATGAACAAAGAGGAATCTCATTTCTTCTACTATATATTGTTAGGTGACAATGGATCTATATGTGATGACTCTCACAACAGTAGACATGATTGAGCCAATGACACAAAACATGAATGGAATAGGACAAGTTTTTGTTGGTACAATTATATGTATAATATAAAGCCAATAATTAATATGCCAACCATACATCGTAATCAATAGAGTTGTTACACCATATGTGTCAGAAATAGGTACTTTAACTATGTCTAGTGAGTATAGTAGAAATTAACGCATGTTCATATATTTACTCTCTTTTATCTAAAATCTAATCACAATCATTAAGATTAAGTACAATAAAAAATCTGTCTAAAAGTGGATATCCTAATCACTATGTAACTAAATCTTCCTAGTCTATACTTCACAAACTCTACAAGATTCAAATGCACCATAGAGACTATTCTACTTCAACAAGTAAATAGTATAGAAAACAAGTTTTTACATTAACTCTCTCATGAAATACAAAAGATGGAATCTCATCTATTAGAAAAATAGGATCGTGAAGGAATAAAATAAGACAAATGTGGAAATAAAACACAAAAGATACCAAATACAATAGAGACACAAATATATGTGGTTCACCGAGTGTGGGCTATGTCCACCAGAGAAATTTCCAGGTCCTTCCTTTATTATTATCCATCAAATGAAGGGATACAACCTACAACACACATGTTCTAACTTCCTCTTCTTTCTCTCATAATATCCTCTCTCAGAATACCATATTCGCCATGCTACAGAGCTGCAATACAATTCCATAATAAAAGAGGCTTTCCTTCTAGAGAAAACCAAACATGGCATAACTTATATCATCATATCTACGACCTTATAATGAACAATGCATATTTACTATGAAATTACAATATACATTTACAAGGAAATTTTTCCTTCAGGGGCTTCGCCCCATAACCCCCACTAGGGGCTCTCTTTCCCCAGTAAAACCCCCCATCCAGGAGGGGTGTATAGTATTTTGGGGTGTACAATATTCATGGCGTATAAATAGGACTAAAAAAAAGACCTCTGAATAAGGAAGATAATCAGGCTTGAAAACAAATAATCTCCCACTTGGAGACTGATCACAAAAAATCAACCACTATTGTACTTGTTGGTCTTTGATCCACCTTGGACCTCGAATATTTCTCATCTACACCTTCATGCTTGAAGACCTATTGAAACTGAGTAGGAACTCAATTTCTCTATGATTACTTCCTTTGCTAACATGTCTACAAGATTCTTGCTAGTGTGTATCTTTTCCAACTTCAAATTTCCATATTCCAAGACATATCATATGAAATGGTACTTAAGTTGTATGTTCTTATTCTTCCAATGGAAGGATGATTTATTTTGAAGACGAATGGCACTCTCACTATCATGGTACAACCTGCTATTCTCTTTCTTCTTTCCCAATTCCTCTATAAACTTATGTAACAAAATCATCTCTTTAGTATCCTCTGTATAAGTAACATACTCGGCCTCTATTGTTGAAAGTGAAACAACCTTTTCTAGTTTCGAAATCCAACTTATTGGTGTTTCACCTACAATAAAAACATACCTTGTGGTTCTACTCCTACTATCTTTATCACCTTCCATATATGAATCAACATATCCCTGTAGAAGAATGTCTGAACCTTCAAAACATAATGCATGAGTAGAATTACCTCTCAAATACTTGAGAATCCACTTTACTTCCTCCCAATGTTCTTTAACTTGATTTTCCATATACCTTCTCACAAATGACACTGCATGTGAAATATTTGGTCTTGTGCAAACCATCACATACATCAAGATACCAGTTGTTGATGAATAATGGACCCTTGACATGTATTCTATCTCCTCCTATGTCTTGGGACACATTTTTTTGGTTAATTTGAAATGGATGGCCAAAGGTTTACTAACTAGTTTTGAATTCTCCATTCTAAACCTCTCCAACACCTTCTCTATGTACTCACACTAAGACAATGTCAAATTGTGATTTTTTCTATCTCTTGTTATTCTCATACCAAGGATTTTCTTTGCAGCAGCCAAATCCTTCATCTCAAATGAATTATCTAATTTCTTCTTGAGAACATTTATATCCTTCATATTAGACCTTGCAAAAATCATGTCATATACATACAATATCAAGAGAATATAGCTTCCATTTTCTATCTTTTTAAAATAAAAATAGCGATCATACTGACATCTACTATAACCTTGTTCTGTCATAAACCTATCAAACTTCAAATACCATTACCTTAAATCTTTCTTTAGTCCATGCAATCTCTTCTTCAACCTACATAAACAATTTTCCTTCCCTTTGAATTCATACCCCTGTGACTATGTTGGCCCTTTCTTATGGAAGGTTGTGAAGATCAAGGAAAGAAGCACGAAGTGCGAACTACACAGAAAAGAAGTTGATTGAGATTGGGTCGAAGTGACCAAAAGAGAAGAAAAGATGGAGAGAAGTAAGAGAAAGAAAGTAGTTGGATGGGGAGATCAATAAATACATATCAACAAGGAATATGGATCATGGACGACTCAACAAGTGGAAAAATTCACCAATAGATGATTTGGAGCACCTCGTAAGAAAGAAATAAAGACAGCTTGGTGAAGCCCTGAAAATGCAGGTCAAGTTGAACTAGGGTTTTGGTATTTAGGGTTTTGACACCTAGGTTTCAGCCTAAGGTTGTCCGAGAGTCATTGTAATGTATAAATAAAGGTTAAGAGGACCTTGGATAGGGTTGTGATTATGTATCATGAGTGATTTT
Organism: Picea engelmannii; assembly: GCA_009831015.1. Taxonomy (NCBI): domain Eukaryota; kingdom Viridiplantae; phylum Streptophyta; class Pinopsida; order Pinales; family Pinaceae; genus Picea; species Picea engelmannii. The sequence goes on from ML777148.1 coordinate 1,507,776, forward strand.
TGTTGTTGCTGAGAGAGAAGCATTGTGTGGTGAGATAATTCTGTGTTATAAAATATTTAGTTGGGTGTGAAGATCAACCCTGTAGTTGGGTGCAGAGGGAGGGGAGAGGAGAAGAGAAAGAAAGAGAGATATCTTCAATCTAAGAGTGCAGATAGAAATGTATGATTTCATCTAATATATTGTACAGACGATTCTTTGGACGTAGCCCTAGGGAGAGGGTGAACCACGTATACCTTGTTGTTATGCATGATTGATGTTGTTTTCTTCTGATCTATGATATACTGTTAATGAAATATTGTTATAGATCTAAGATATAGTTTGTGCAGTAGGCTTAATAAATATAAAGAATAACTATATCTGTGTGAGAGTGTTTCCCTTGATCCACTTTGCATTTCCTCTAGTTGTAGACACATGTGTCATGCATCCCCCTATAGCTACTTCGGGTGAGACTGAATCATCTTTGTAGGTGTTGCCGAAAGGGACAGTAGTTAGGTCTTGTTGGTGCACTATTAGAGTTTCCCCTGTGCCAACAAATGGTTCCTTTGCCAGGACTGGAATATTCTTGAGGAAATGCAAAGTGAATCTAGGGAAACACTCTCACACATATCTAGTTATTCTTTATCTTTATTAATACTACTGTGCAAACTATATCTCATATCTATCACAATATTTCATTAATAGTATATCACAAATCAAAAGAACACAACATCAATCATGAACAACAACAAGGTATACGTGGTTCACCCTCTCCCTAGGGCTATGTCCATAGAACCGTGCTTATAATATATTAGATGAAATCATATAGTTCTATCTAGAATCTTAGCTTGCAGATATCTCTCTTTATTTCTATTCTCCTCTCCCCTCCTTGTGAACCCAACTGGAGGGTTTATCTTCACACCCAGCTGAAGATCTTACAAAACAGACTTCTCTCACCACACAATACTTCTCTCTCATCAATAACAACAATCACTCATCATACATAATCGTGACCCTATCTGAGGTCATCTTGACTTTTATTTATGCATTACAATGACTCTCGAACAACCTTAGTCCGAAACCTAGGTGTCAAAATCCTAAATACCAAAACCCTAGGTGTCTAAAACCTTAGGTCAACTTGACCCACGTTTTCAGGGGTTTGCCAGCCTGTCTTTCCTTCTTTCTTGTGAGTTTCTCCAAAGAATCTATTGGTGGCTTTTTCTGCTTATTGATTCGTCCATGATCTATCTTCCTTGTTGATCTTTCTTCCTCAATCTCCCCATCCAATGGCTTTCTTTTTCTTACATCGCTCTTTATTTTATTCTCTTTTGGTCACTTCAAACCAATCTCAGTCAACTTGTTTTACGCATAGTTCACACTTCACACTTCTTTCCTTAATCTTTGCAACCTTCCACCATTGATAAGATCACATAATTACTGCATGAATATCAGGACTTGTTTCCAACCAATTTATTTGATATGAAAGGCATAAAAGGGCCCATGGGAGAGATAAAGATCCCCTTGAAACCAAATGCAAGGTCAGTTAAGAAAAGACCCTATAGATTGAATCCCAAATATAAGGAAAAAGTTAAGATTGAACTAGACCAAATGTTGGAAGCAGGAATCATAGAACCTATGGAGGAGTTGGAATGGATTATTCCTATCATGGTACAATATAAGAAGACAAGAGAGATCAGGATTTCTGTATATCTTAGAAAGATGAATGATGCATGTTTGCATGACCCATTCCCTACATCGTTTATAGATGAAGTTTTAGATAATGTAGGAGGACATGAGGTATATTCCTTTACAGATGGATTTTCAGGTTATCACCAGATTAGGATTTCCAAGGAAGATCGCCACAATACCACATTTGAAACAAAATGGGGTTCCTACCAGTACAACAAAGATTGTTAGCACTGGATGAGGCTTTGAAAGCTACTCCAACAAGATGGTGGGGGAGACATAAAAAGAACATCGAAAACTAGATGCAATGTCTCACTTTGATGACAACGTGATTTTCAGACAACATTGAAGGATGCGAAGTTATATACACAAGTCAAAGGTCTCCGAAGGACCATGTGTGAGGTTGTGAGGAGGCTAGGAGCAACATTCCTCAAGAATAGTGGGTGCATAAGTTCATAAATACTCTAGACACAATGCTTATAAATTGGTACCTTCAAGAAGAACTATGCCTCACCACTTGAAATTGGTACTATATAACTCAAAACTTTGTAGCTACATTTTTATTTGAAAGTCAGCATCCCATGGTGGACCAAGCTTTACAGGTTGTCATACATAAAGTATTTGAGGAGGCACCTAGCCTCCCTATGGAGCAAGAAGAGGATGAATGGATTGCACCTCTTCAAAAACTGCAAGGATGTTACAATATCAATGTTTATGAAGACGGTGATCCTAGGAATCTGAAAATCACATAAATGGAAGGATAGAGCAACGTAGAAGGACCAGAAGTAGAACTAGCTTTCATTGCACATTTGATGAAAATCAAGAAAGTTAATATTGGAACAGAGAAAGCACCTAATCTTTATAATGTTGGAGATTATTAGGTTGATGACCACTTCGTCGAGATAGTCCAGTTTCTGTCAACAAGAATGGAACCTAGTGAATATACAATCATCCAGAAGAAGCAACTAGTAGTGCACACTGCAAATTTTTCACTTGTAGTCGAACAACTATACAAGATGGGACCTGATGAGATCCTAAGGAGATGCATTATGGATGTATAAATACCATTGATTTTAGAAAAATCACATGAAGGCATCATAGGAGGATACTACACAGGGAAAGAAACAATGCAAAAGGTTCTTAGTGCTGGCCTCTAGTGGCCTACTTCACATAAAAATGCCAAGGAATACTATAAAGCTTGTGATGTATGCCAACGACTTGGGAAGCCTTCCCGAAGAGATGAGATTCCTTTAGCACCACAATTAACTTTGCAGGCATTTTAGAAATGGGCAATTGATTTTGTAGGACCTATAAACCCACCAGGGAAGCACACATTAGCTATATACATTATCACTGCAACATATTATTCGACAAGATGGGAATAAGCAAGAGTAGTTAAGGACTCTAGTGCAAAAACAACTGTGTAATTTATATTTGAGGATATCATAACCAAGTTTTGTTGCCTGAAGACCCTTATGAGCAATCAAGAAACACACTTTATTAATAAGACTATTGAAGCTTTGACTCAAGAATTTGAAGTTCTCCATCAAAAGAGTACTCCTTACTATCCACAATCGAACAAGATGATCGAATATTTGAACAAGATCTTGGAGACAACACTGACGAAGATTTGCAGTGTGAAAAGGAATGACTTATATTTGAGAGTACCAACAGTGCTATGGGCCTATAGAACTACTTGCAAGAAGCTAACAATGCAGAATCCCTTTAAGTTGTTGTATGGCCTAGAATCAATTCTCCCTATGGAATATCTGGTTCATAGTCTTAGAATTTTAGCATTCACAGATATGGATGACACTGGTGTTGTTCAAGAGAGGCTTGCGTTGTTGATAGAACTAGAAGAAGATCGATTTATTGTAGGATTCCATCAACAGGTACAAAAGGAACAAGAAAAATTCTATCATGATAGGCACATCAAGAAGAAATCCTTCAAGAAAGGAGATCTAGTATTGGTATATGAAAATACGTTTATGAAGCATCGAGAGAAGTTCAAGACACATTGTCTTGGTCCATATGAGGTTTCTTATATTACCGAAGGAGGAGTTGCACAATTTAAAACTTTGAATGGAGAATGAAAGGAAGGTTTGGTGAATGGGAGCCAGTTGAAATTGTACTGTGACAACCAACTGCCTTGCATCTCTCAGTAGAAGCATGAGAAAATGGGTCTAGGTACCAAGTGCATTTGAAACTAGGTACCATACACAGAAAATATAGTCTGCACAAGGAAAGAAGGGTGGGACATAACAGGAAGAATAGGCTTCGCTGCACAGTCCGAATATGAAGGAAAATAGAAGGTTCAAACCTAAAGTGCCTCGAGACGAGTCACATGTGAGTTTTGGGTGCATGTTGGCCCTTGGTTATGGAAGGTTGCGAAGATTAAGGAAATAAGAGTGAAGTGTGAAATGCATATAAAATAAGTTGAATGAGATTGGGTTGAAGTGACCAAGAGAGAATAAAATACAGAGTGAAGTAAGAGAAAGCAAATTGTTGGATAGGGAGATCGAGGAAGACAGATCAAAAAGGAATATGGATCATGGACAACTTAGAAAGAGGAAAAATCCATCCATAGATTCTTTGGAACACCTCACAAGAAAGAAGGAAAGACACATTGGTGAAGCCCTAAAAATGTGGGTCAAGTTGACCTAGGGTTTTAGACACCTAGGGTTTTGGTATTTAGGGTTTTGACACCTAGGTTTCAGCCTAAGGTTGTCTGGCAATCATTGTAATGTATAAATAAAGGTCAAGAGGACTTGGGCTAGGGTTGATATTATGTATGATGAGTGATTGTTGTTATTTTTGAGAGAGAAGTATTGTGTGGTGAGAGAAGTCTGTGTTATAAGATCTTCAGTTGGTTGGGAAGATAAACCCTACAACTAGGTGCGCAGGGAGGGGAGAGGAGAAGAGAAATAAAGAGAGATATATACAAGATAAGAGTGCAGATAGAACTGTATTATTTCATCTAATATATTATAAGAACAGTTCTGTGGACCTAGCACTAAGGAGAGGGTGAACCATGTATACCTTGTTGTTGTGCATGATTGATGTTGCATTTTTATGATATCTGATATACTGTTAATGAAATATTGTGATAGATATGAGATATAGTTTGTGTAGTAGGATTAAGAAAGATAAATAATAACTAGATATGTGTGAGAGTGTTTCCCTAGATCCACTTTGCATTTCCTCTAGTTGTAGACACCTGTGTCCTACAATCCCCTATAGCTACTTCGGGTGAGACTGCATCTTCTTTTCTGGTGTTTCTAAAAGGGTCAATAGTTAGGTCTTGTTGGTGCACTATTAAATTTGAACCCTAGGTCTGCCCCTGTGCCAACAGACTGCTGCATAGAAATCTCTTCCTCCAAATCCCCATGGAGAAAAGTTTTTTTTACATCTAATTGTTCAATATGTAAAACTTGTACTTCCATAAGACATAAAATAGTCCTAATTGAAGTCATCTTAACAACATTAGAAAATATTTCATAAAAATATATACCTTTCTTTTTTGAAAACCCCTTTACAACAAATCTAGCCTTGTTGTGGTTTTTTCCTCCATCTTCTTCCTTCAACTTGTAAACCCATTTATTCTGCAATGCTAGTTTTCCTACAGGAAACTTAAAAAAATCCCAAGTCTAGCTATTTACCAGGAAATCCATTTCCTCTTTCATGCCTTGCTCCGACTTAATTTTAGTGTCTACCTACATTTCCTCTTCATGACATTCAAGTTCACCAGAATCAATCAACAATAAATAATACAATGAAGGATAGTATCATTCAAGGGGTCTACTTAAACTAGTAGATATTATAACAACTCTTGCAGGATTTTGAGGTAACTGTTGCTCCTGTCATTGTACATTTTGATTTTCTGGTATTTTTGGAATTTCTTTTTCAGTGCTCTCATCAAGCACTATGTGTTCCAATTTTTCTTTTTCATATTTCTTTCCCTGCAACAGATCTTTGTACATGACCTTATCATTGAATATTAAATATATACTCCTAATGGTTTTGTGATTTTCATAATATCATAAGAGATAACAAAAATCATTAACATTGTATCCAATAGAGGTAGGCTTCTTGGATTTTTCCTCAAACCTTGTTCTATTTTCTTTATCAATATGGACAAATGCTTCACAACTGAAAGTCTTTAAAAACGAATATTTTACCTTTTTACATGTCCATGCCTCCTCTGGAATTTCACCATCCAAAGATATTGAAGGTCCTCTATTTATTAAGTAACCATCATTATCTACAACATATTCCCATAACCATAATGAAAAACCAACATGAAATCTCATACTCCTTGCACGCTCCATGATTATCCTGTTAATCCTTTCTGACAAATCATTTTTTATGGTATTCCTAGAAATGTCTTCTCTCTACGAATCCCATGGTATGAAAAATAATCATCAAATTCCTTGTTGCAATATTCACCTCCATTGTCTAATCTGAGACACTTCAACCTTTTTCCTGTCTCATTCTTAAGCAAATATTTCCATTTCTTAAAAATATAAAAAGCATCATATTTTTTTTTGAATGCAATAAGCCCAAGTTTTCTTGTTGCATCATCAATAACAATAACATAATAATGAGAGCCACCAAGAAATGTTACATGTGTTGGTCCCCATACATTTTTATGCACAAGATATAACCTTTCACTCTTCTTTTCTTTTCTGACTTTGAGAAATATGACACTGTTATGTTTTCCATAAACACAATGATCACGGAAATCCAAATCAATTTGTTTAAGATAAGGTAACAAATTTATTTTTTTAAGTATCTTCATCCCCTTCTCACTCATGTGTCCAAGCCTACGATTCCACAGTGTTGTATCCACTCATGTAGAACCTAAAGATATAGAAGATTCAGTATTTCCAGTACATAAATACAATGTACCTACCTTCTCTCCTTTTTCTATCACCAATGATCCTTTGGTGACATTCCACACCTTATCTGTAAATATGGATATACAACCTTCACTTTCCAACTACCCTGTTGAAATTATATTTTTCCTTAGATATGGAACTTGTCTTACCTCTTTCAAAAACCGTTGGTTTCCATTCCTTTTCTTCATTTTTACCTTTCCCATTCCAACAATTTTTCATGGTGCATCATCACCCAAATGGGCCTGTCCAAAATCACATTGAACATAATCTAGAAAATGTTTCTTATGGGGTGTGGCATGAAATTAATCTTGTGAATATACTACCCAATACTCATAAATATTATCTACAGAAAGAATCAAAGTATCTTGTAACATATCACATTTTTCATTTGCTTCCTGATTTTTCTCCTATTGTCCATCTCTTTGTTTCTTTGGAGCTCTGCAATATTTCTTCAGATGTACTTTCTTCCCACAATTCCAACACTCTATATTTCCAAATCTATATTTGGATCTTCCCTTCCTAGAATTCCTTCAGTTCCCTGAGTTGTTTCCTATATCCTTTTTTCTTACCCCATTCTCTATGTTTAACGCATTACCTGATGTCTCACCTGTGATTCTCTGTCGCATTTCCTTTCTAAGGATAACACCAACAACATCATCAAATTTTATAGTATTTGAACCAAAGACAAATTTACTTATAGCCATGACCACTCCATTTCATCTTTCTGGCAATGAGCATAAGATCGGAAGATCCCTAACCTCATCATCAAAGTTCACTTTTACATAACTTAGATGATTAGTAACCGTATTAAATTAATTTAAATGATTTGCAAGAAACCCACCTTATGACATCTTCATATGAAATAATATATTCATTAGAAATAACTTATTTCACTCCAAGGGTTACTCATACAGTTTAGTTGATGTGTCCATCAACTCCTTCATTGTCTTTTCTTTCGAAATATTGAAATCCACCAATGTTGTCAGGCTTAGCCATATTCTTCCTAGTGACTTTCTATCAAGAACCTCCCATTCTTTGTCCTTCATGGTCATAAACTTCTTTGATATTCCACCCAATGGTAGGAATAGATCATTCTTATATAAATAATATTCCATGTACATCTTCCATAACTCGTAGTTTTGGTTGTTAAATTTCTTGACCCTAAACTTTCCATCTTCCTCCATTGCTCCCACTAGAAATAAGAACCCTCTTTTCCGACAACTTACCTTTCACTATGATACTGGTTGTTAGAAAAATAGGATTGTGTAGAAAAAAAATAATACAAATGTGGAAATAAAACACAGAAGCTACGCAATACAATAAAGACACAGATACACATGGTTCACCCAGTGTGGTCTACATCCACCAGAGAAATTTCCAGGTCCTTTCTTTCTTATTATCCAACAAATGAAGGGATACAACCTACAAAACACCCTTTGTAACTTCCTCTTCTTTATCTCACAATATCCTCTCTCAGAATACAATATTCACCATGATACACATCCACAATACAATTCCGTAATAAAAGAGGGTTTCCTTCTAGGGAAAAAAACCCTAACATAACTTCTACCGTCAGATCTGTGACCTTATAATGAAAGATCCATATTTACTATGAAATTAAAATATACGTTTACAAGGAAAATTTTCTTTCAGGGATTCTCCCCCGAACCCCCATCAGGGAATGCTCCCAAGTGGAGGGGTGTACAGTATTCATGGGGTATAAACACAGATGAAAAAAAAGAAACTTGAATCAAGAAGATAATCAGGATCCACAACCAACAATGTCTTGTTTTTGTAATGACACAATTAACTGGGCAATCCCCATTTGATTCTTCACACACTCTTTCAAAATCAATTAATGCAATACAAAAGGAAATTTAATACAATCTCACAATCTGACAATTCTAAAAAATCACTTCACTTCTACATAGGGAGCATAGGTCTCATTGAGACTTTTCATTTTCTGGACATTGTAATATCAGAGATAGATTCTTGATTTTCTCCTCTACTAACACACTTTTCAATTCAAAATAAATTATAAAATAATTATTTCCTTCCTAAGAACACAGATTCAGTAAATGATCACACTTCAAGAATATTTGCAACTATTTCAACTTTACCAATTACTAAAAAAGAAGCTAGATGAAATTCCTATGGTTCTCATGCACCAAACTCAACATCCTCACAATAACATAAAAAAATTCATTCATTTCTCACACTTAACACCTATACTATATTCAAATCAAACAAGAAATCGAATTAGAAAAGATAATACCAGGTACCAAATGAATAATAAACAAGTACAAGACAATCACAAATCAGTACCATCTCACAACAAATGAGTGAAGGAATAAAAAATTACACTATAATTTACAATAAGCTCACCGAGTTGGACCAGTGGGCCCTTGTCAATACTAACATGGAATCTTAAAAAGAGCTCATAGAATGATAGATTCTAAGAAATGCACAATATCAACACATTCCACTTCATATTAACCTTCAGTAAATGATTTTACATAAAATATGTTTTCATAATTCAAATATGACAGCATAAAAACATTCAACTACCTCCTTTATTTACCTACATTCCCTCTTTATAAGAGAAACAACCCAATAAAACCAATATTGGTGATAATTTACAAACAAAAGTGCCAATCTAAAAATATGTTCAATCTTTTTAATACATTATTCTTCTCATTGAAGTTCCTTCATCCTCATGAAGTCAAGTTCATGGGGATGAAGGTATATCGTGCAAGATCAAAATGGAGGATATCATTCACCAACCATTCCCTTGGTCTTATCCAAATATCCCATATAGATAATCAATTCCATATTTTCTGTTGCAAGTACTAGATATATGTAGAGTTCATTACAGGATGGCTATAGAATGTTCTTGTACTGGTACTAGATACCTTGAAACATTGGTATCGGATGACTTGAACGTTATCTTAAGATCTTATCTTAATATCATTCTCATGAGAAGGTACTTATAAGGATAATATCATTAATGATTATTCTAACTATTAATAAACCATAAAAACCATAGCTAAATGTTCTTTACCTCGTGTACAACAAGAAGTGGTTAAGAGAGTATAACAATGAGAAAAATGTATGGATTACTTAGGATTTCAAGGAAAATTGATCGATATGGGAGGAGAAAATGAGGTGAATATAAATTTAAAAAAGGATACCAAATATTTCCCCCATGCCCAATCCATTGCATGTCCTCATTAAACAATGATCTTCAAAATTTCAAATATTGGTGCCATTTCTAACTGAATTAAGCATTTGTTGCTTGGGATAAGATATTAAGCCCTCGAGTTTCACCCTTATTTAGATCATTAATATCTCTTTTTAGTTCTCTTCTATGTAATATATGACTTCGATCCTCTGCTTCCCAGTTTCTACCCAATCAAAGAACCTTTTTTAGCTTGATCAAAATATTTTCCCTCTTGTCCCGCAACTTTTGGTTTCAAGCATTGAGTCGTCCATTCTCATCCTTGATATGTGAATCAAGGAATTCTTATTCCATGACATGATGTCTGAGTTTTTCATTTTGTTTCTAAAGTCTCTTTATCCTAACTATCATCTGATGTTTAGTCAGAGTACCAAGGGGCTCATTTTTCTTCTTATCCTTCTTCTTATCTTTGAATTTGACCACCAATTTCTCCAAAAAAGTTATCCATCCCACCTTTTCAAACTTTTTCTTGCATAGTTTATATTCTTTTTTTTTTTAATATTTTAAACATGGGATCATGGCGATCCACCCCCATGTTGGTCTTGAGGTACGTCTTCAAATTGATGCAGTGTAAACAAGGATTCTTGCAGTAAGGGTTTGGTACAGGTACAGGGTAATGGAAATAGCTGGTAGAAGATGAGAACAAAAGTGAACAGGGTGGTTGAGTTATTAGCTAGAGTGAATGAGAGAAGAAGAGGTCAACAAGTATATGTTGATAAGTGATGCACATATGAATGGAAAATGCATTTAGAGGAGAACATTTTCATTATGAGAAAAGTATAATGGTTGGATCATGGTCATAATGGCCACAAAGTAATTTGAAATAATAGTGTCGAATTGATCATATTCAATAATGATGTAGTAGATCATGTCCAATAGTGATTTGATAATAAGTAAAATTCAATCCATTTTAATAATGATTAAGAAAAATATTTTAGATATGTCTGGGATATCATCATAAGATAAACATTCATTGAGAGAGTGCTTTTAGTAAATATGTCTCTTACCTTCATTACCTTATTAGGATAAAAGTGGTAGTCATGATTTTAATACCATAGGGAAAAGGAGATATAAAATGATACATTCGTAAGGTGACTAACTTATCAATTATCCAAGTATATAGATAAATATTTTTGTTTAGGCAAGGTGAATTACCTATACTAAGGGTCCCACTTCCATGAAAACCTATCTATTTCAAAAAGATTGAATCCACAAACAAGTATTTGAATGACCTTATGGCCATTATACATGAGATATACCATTCATGTCATAGCTTTGATTCAAATGTTAATTGCTTCAAAATGTGACCCTGGATTTTGGTTTTATATATGCCAATGGTATGTTTTTGTTTATATCTCTTTACCTGACATAGCCTCATTTCCAGCAGGCCAGTTCAATACCCCGACGGGTTTACCTTAGTACCATAAGAGAATAGCCTTGCTTCCACCAAGCCTATTCAGTACCTTGATTGATTTAAATATATTTACTGATACTTACTTTTTATTATATATAACTCAAAATATTTAAAATGATGTACACTCCCCCTTGAAAATTGTTTAGAGTGTAAGGAACGTAGGGGGTACGAGAGTGTTTTAAATTTACTAGAGATAGAGTTAATCATTTATATTTAGTCCAAGGGTGACATAATCCAAAAAAATTTCAAATCTTAGTTATTCAATGTATAAAAGAACATCCTAGATAATGAATAAAATGCCCTCTAATGTTAGGATCCTCATGAAAGTTTATTAAGGTTTTCTAGGAGTGCTCCACGATAGGAGGTTTTTCATCAATAGCTTCCAAGAGAAACTTATAAAGAGAGTCCTTGGATAATAATTTGTTAAATCAATTAAGTCAGTATCAAACATAATGGTGTCATCCTTTCCTGATGGATAATCTTGGTCTTTTACAATGAAATCCACTTTTCAAAATGATGAGGTAATACTAAGGCATATGCACCAATAGACGTATCGAAAAATATAGGGATGAATTTGTAAATTTCACTTTAAGGGGATAATAATGGTGATACATTTAGGAGTAGGTATGACAGTTCAAAATAGGAAGTGTAAATAAGAATAAAAATAAATTAGCACCCAATTTAAATGATTCTTTAATAGAAAGAACATGAAAATTATCTCATACCTCCAGCCACATGAAGTGATGAAAGTGTCAAATACAAGACAATGATCCCATAAATTTGATACCAATAATGAATTATTAACTAGTACTAGATCATGATTCTTCAGTACCATAACAAGACAATACCTCAACATGATTCTTCAATGCCGGAATAGGACAACACCAAAAAATGATTTTGCAGTACTAGAATAGGACTCTGAAGTACCTGGTCTTAATGATATTTAAAATTGGAACTTGTAGGACTCACATTGTAGATATAATACTCTAATTTTTAAGTTGTAGAAAATGTTGGTGATCATCAGTACTGGACCAAACTGTAGGTGCTTTTATCCAAGATTCAGAACTGAAAGTGTTGAATCTTCCAATAGGTATATGAATGTTAAATATTGATTTTAATATCAGAAGATATAGGTATGAAGTGTTATTCTTGAAAACTAAATGTAGAACATAGGCACATGAGATTTAAATTCAGGTGGAAGTGATAGTAAAAGTGGAATTTGGTTCCAAATTTTGCAACAACTCTTAGTTTAGACAATATTCTACTACTGAAAGATAGAAGGCTGCTTCTTTAGGTCCAAATCAAATCACTGAAGCTATTAACAATTCGATTTTATTAGCAATATAAAATCTAACTACCAATGTTACTTTAAATTTTTTTCGAGCCAAGGAAAATTCCTTCTCGACAGAGTTTTCAAAGAAAACTCAGTGAAGCTCCTTTATCATGAACGATCTACAAAGAAATATCATAGTTAGATCAATTTTATAAATCACGCAAAACCTATATCTATAAACCCACATATATACACATATGTACATATTTAAATCATATAATAAGAGACTTACAATGATGGATTAGCAAAGGGAGCACTCCCCTTGCTTACCAATTGCATTTCAAAACTATGAAGAACATGCTTCATAAAATATTCTTTAAGCAAGGGCTTATGATATAACTTCAAGCGGTGCCCATTTACAACAAAGGAAGTTTGATCTACATCAATCATTTTTATCTTAATCAAACCTTTTTCATAGACTGTATCCACTTGATAAGGTCCCAACCATCGGGTTGACAATCTACCTTTAAAATTTTTAAACATGTTGTCATACAACAGGGCCCAGTCACCTAGCTAAAAAGACGTTTGCCTAATAAATTTTCCATGCCATTTGTCCCTTTGATCTTGAATGAGTGTGGTTTTCTAAAGAGAATCCTTTCTGATCTCATAAATGTTATTCATTTGCATTACCCTATGTTTTTTTTCCTCATCTAGTTCCATTCCCAATTGCATGGTTGTTCTAAAGGTATTTACTTGAAATTCTATGTGGAGAAACACCTTCTTCCGGTACACCAATTCATAAGGGGTATGAACTATGGTGTTTCTATAGGCTATTTAGTAATCCCATAAGGCTTCATGAAACCTATCAACCCAGTATTTATACTATAGCTAAACTATTTTCATGATAATTGCTTATATCACCTTATTGGTTGACTCCACGTGTCCATTTTCTTGGGGGTGGTAAGGTGTATATTTATAGTGCTTGATATGATATTGCTATGTGATGGGTTTGACCAAATTAGAAGTAAATTGGGTCGCTTGGTCTGTCACTATCTCTCTAGGAACACCAAAATGGGTACATATTTCTTCAAATAGACAATCAACAATGGATTGCTCATTGTAAGAATACAAATATTTATCCTCTACCCATTTTGTCACAGAATCCTTACAAACCAATATGTAACTTTTCCTTCTAAACATAAGGTTGATTGGTCCTATGAAATATAATGTGCATTTTTCAAAGGGTTCAATTACTACCTGTGTTTGAAGTGGCGTTTCATTAGTCGAAGTTGGCCTCCCCATCCTTTAGAAATCATCACAACTGGCCACATACTTCTTTAAATATTTAAAAATTGTTGGCCAATAATAGCTTGAATTTAATGTTTTGTATCTTGTCCTTTTGTCAGAAACATTTCCACCACATCGACCATCATGGAAGGCTTTAAGAATGCCATGCATCTCATCTTCCCATACACATATTCTAATCACCAAATAAAGCCCAGTGTGGTATAAATAGTCATCATGCCACATGTAATTAGCACTTAGATGAATGATTCTTTGTTTTTTCTGAGAGGATAAGGTTTGATCTATTTTCCTTGTTACTAGATTGTTGGAGAGATTTCTATTTTCGACACACTAGTTCAATAGGAGTTAACTAACTAGTTCTATTTTAGAATTTTGGTTTCAGTCATCCCTATTATGCATGCATGCATTCCTAAGGAAAGATAATTGCTTGATTGATTTTCTTAATTATGGAATTTTCTTGCCTATGTATGAGTGTATTCCACTCATTCATCATATCATATCAATCATCATTCATTGGTCAACTCATTAGAGTAGTGTGAATATATTTTCTCATTCTTCCATATTGAATCTCTCTTCATTTCTTGATAAGATTTGTTTTTACTTTCTTTATCTAGATCTACTGTGCAGGTTTTGATGAAACATTGGCATGGTATCAGAGCTACATTTATTGGATCAAGCCAAACAAGATAGAGAATAAGGAAAATTCAAGTTTCAGTGAGACAAATCCATGGTAGTACATTTTTGCATTGATTTATCCCAAAATATTAACTTTCTAAGGAAATGTCCCACGTGAAAAGTAAATCAACCCATTATGCAAGTTATTTTTCAACCATTTGGTGAAATTCCTCACCGTTTTCTCATAAAGGAAGTCAGAAGATCGCCTTCTAAAACTGATATGAATCTATGGACATACCTTTCTATAGTGATTTCTGTGATAATATTAACTTTGTGAGGAAACGACCCACATGAGAAGTAAATTAACCCATTCTTCAAGTGGGTTTTCAACTGTTTGGTGAAATTCCTCACTGTTTGCTTAGAAAGGAAGTTGAAATATTGCCTCCTGAAACTTATACAGATTTTCCATTTGTAAGTTCCTTTTTTGCAATAATTTTGTAGTTTTTTAGTTGCAAAATGAGAGTAAATTTTAGGGGTTCTCAGAATCAGTTGGGAGAGAATCATTGTAACGAAGGAAAAATATGCACTTATATTGACCCTTAAGAGTCTAAAAATAAAACTTGTCGAAGAAGTTAGCAATCTTTGAGGTGAACAAGAGAGATCCAATATTTTTCTTCAAAACATGTGTACCTATTTTTCCAGGGATTTTGAACTCATTAGGCATCTAATGAAGGATCAAGAAGCTCAATTTGATACTTGGACGGTTCACATTAATGAGATGGAGGAGAAATTTAGTCTTCTTAATAAGAATTTTTTGGCTAATTTAAAAGAGAATGAATATATTATTTCTTGTTTGCAGAAATATTTGCAACAGTCTCTTGCTTCTAATGTCACTTTTTCATTGCTAAGGACTACTCAGCCTCCTTCACCAAATTTTGAGGTGCACACTCATGGTTTTGGTTCAAAATTGATGCATAAAATGGGATACATTGGTTTTTTTCTTGGTAAGAATGGACAGGGGATTGTACATAATATTCATCCTGTGATGAGACCAATAAAAGATGAACTTGGTTTTATTGGGAATTCATCACTAGTAGAAAGTTTTCTCGATATTCCAACTATTAAGACTCAATTTTTTCAATCACAAGAGTCCATCGCATAAGATGAATATTCTATTATAGATTTGAAAGAGCCACAACCTACATATCTTATTGATAAAACTTCATAGCTTTCACAACTAGATTCAACACCAGCTTCAACATTAGAGTTGCCATTATCAAACTCTTTAGCACTAACATCATATTTTTTGGTAGCAAAAGACTCTTCAAAAACAACTTTAGGTTCTACATCCTCCACATATTGACATCCTAGACATCATTATATAAGACAATGTTGTCTTCCTTTCATGTATCCAAAACCTTATTCCAGTTGCTCTTCTTTCAAATCATTGATGAAGAAGCATATACGACAACAACTTGGAAAGGTACCAACTCCGAGGATTGTTTGTAGCTGGCTTGATGATTGGTCATGGAAGCATTCAAGAAATTGTTTGAGGACATATTACATATGTGTTTCATCCATGATACATGGAAACCATTGTTGTAGGAAAATCTGCCTGCGGACAAGTAGATCGACCTCTAAGGTTTGACCTTAACCCTAGACAGAAAAGTGCTTATCATGGACACTGAATTTCTTTCGAATCTATCTAAGCCTAATGCATGAGAAGGAAGAGTAAC